>CM055118.1:394161699-394379199 GCA_029206835.1 Rana muscosa
TTCCCTGTGGCCTGTAGGTGGCGTTGTCGCCCTGGCCGGAGCTGAACTCACACTGCAAGACTGTGCCTTTTTGTCCTTTCCTGGCGCTGGTGCAGCAGGGCGGGGAACCTGCTGGAACGCAAAAGGAGAGGAGATAAAAGGGGCGGGCACCCTGACCTTGGGGTTCAGAGTCAGAGGACGCGTTCGCACCCAGGCACCTTCAGCTTGGGTGCTAGGGTCCCGGAGTTCTGGGCCCAGGTGCCCTTGACCTGGCCGGAGCGAGAGATGGAGTCCATCTCAGGCACCTTTAGCCTGGGGTGAGGTACTATGGCGGATGCCTGGGGCTCAGTACCTTCGACTGAGTTCCGCGAGGGTGGAGGAATCCGAGGGGGCCCTAACTCTTTGGGTGCCGTGTCTGAGTTTGTGAGGACTGGTGAGCTGTAACTTCTCTGGAGAGTCCGGCGCAGCATCGCTGGTGACAGAGAGGCCTTCGGTAACTCCCTTGGATGGATATCCTTCCCCTGACAGGGGCCGTGCTAGCGAAGGTAATTCATGTTCTACTTCATATAGTCAGTGGCAGTGACTATTCACCATTGGTGACACTACAGTGGTTAGCGATATCGTGAAGGATTGTGCCTCGACCTACTCCCACTAATACTGAACTGTTGCAAAGGTCCCAACTTGACTGTGCTGTATGTTTATTCGCTGAGAAGAATAAAACTGTGTTGGACCTATTCAGTGTGCGGAATTCTGGTTACTAGGAGCAAAGGGGAGTGAATCTGAGGAAAGGATTTGACTCTGGGACACCTACACAAAGCCCAATCTTTCTGGCCTTCACCTCTTCACTATGGAGGACATGGGCCGTGGTGTATCTCATCCCTCCCCCCGGTACTGACACCCCTAGATAGAGACAGACAAGCCGAGAATGAGAAGGGGTGAGAGGGGTGAGGTCGCTACACGTTGGGGGCATCGTGTCCGGGATGTGTACGGTGACTGAATTTGAACTTTGCTGCCCGGAGGAGTTCCGAGTAGGTCGGCCATATTGGCCAACGCGCCACGAGGCAAACCATAGCTGCGTAGTTCGTGGGCAGGGAAAAGGAAAAGCCCACGAACAAGTGCAGAGTGTGGGAGGAGTCTGGCCATGTGGACGGACACACGTGGAGATTCCGGCGCGAGTGGGTCAGTGCGCATTGGAGCAGCGAACAGCGAAAATGACTTCAAATACTCTGTGGATTTCAGCTTCTTCTTTCACGGAGATGACTTCATTTGCTGCTCCCGTTATGGACACAGGAATCAGACTAAGGCCCCGGGGGCGTTTGGCTCTGTACACCTGCAGAGACATAGAGGCCCTCGGTGTGATCTGTCCCGGCTGTTCGGGACTGGTGGTTCAGTTGAAGCCATTCGGGCGATGTGATGTCTGCAAGGAGTTTCTCTTCGAGGTGGAACCATCCACAGAAAGGCCTTGCGCCTTCCACCTCAACTACCTCACAGGTACTGCCACTCCGGAGGGAGAGATCAATGCCATGGCGGATATTCCTGCGTGCGCTGACCAGGGCGAAGTGACTGCCCAAGCGGAGATTAACCACTTCAATACCAGGCACTTATACACCTTCCTGCCCAAGCCAATTTTGAGCTTTCAGCGCTGTCACAATTTGAATGACAATTGCGCGGTCATGCTACACTGTACCCAAACAAATTTTTTATCATTTTGTTCCCACAAATAGAGCTTTATTTCGGTGGTATTTGATCGCCTCTGCAATTTTATTTTTTGCACAACAAATAAAAAAAGAGTGTAAATTTTGAAAAAAAATATGTTTTTCTTTGTTTCTGTTAATTTTTTTGTAAATAAGTACCTTTTCTACTTCAATGACGGGCACTGATAAGACGGCACTGACAGGCACTGATAAGGCGACACTGATGGGCACCGATGAGGTGGCACCAATGAGGTGGCACTGATGGGCACTGATGATGGGCACTGATAGGCGGCACTGATAGGCGGCACAGATGGGCACTGATATGTGGCACTGGTATGCGGCACTGATGGGCACTCATAGGCGGCACTGATGGGCACTCATAGGCGGCACTGATGGGCACTTATAGGTGGCACTGATGGGCACTTATGGGTGGCACTGATAGGTGGCACGGACGGGCACTGATAGGTGGGCACTTATGGGCACAGATGGGCATGGATGGGCACTGATAGATGGCACTGATGGACACTAGTACGTGGCACTGATGATACTGATGCCCAGCAATGCCAGCCACCACACATTGTGGTTGTGCCATGATGGTGCCAGTCAGTGCCCATTTGTGGGCACTGATTGGCATATGTTTTGTATGTTTTTGTACATGTGGATGGCCATGGGGGACTTACCTGGCCATCCACATGCTTGGGTCTTCCCTGATGGTCCTGGGCCGGCATCCTGGTGGTCTAGTGTGGGTATCCGAGGGGGGGCTGCGCTGATAAACAATCAGCGCGAACCCCCCCTGTCAGGAGAGCCACCGATCGGCTCTCCTCTACTCGCGTCTGTCAGACGCGAGTGAGGAAGAGCCGATCAACGGCTCTTCCTGTTTACATCGTGATCAGCCGTGATTAGACACGGCTGATCACGTGGTAAAAAGCCTCCGCCGGAGGCTCTTTACCGAGATCAGTGTAGCGGTGGGTCAGACTGACACACCGCTCCACCAATCGCCGCGATGCGCACCCCCCCGGGCGCGCGGCGGCTGTTATCCTGCAGTACGTCAATAGACGTCCAGTGTGGATAACAGAACCACTTCCCGGACGTCAATCTCCTATTGACTGGGCGGGAAGTTGTTAAAAGAGAAAAATCCGAGGATGCTGCCTCAGTCACCAGCAGCTTCCTGCTCAGGCCGCCGAAGAGGAAAGTCGGCCTAGTGATGGCCTCCTGTGGTCGTGGAAGAGCTTTGCCCTGCCCCTTGCCTGGCCTGGATGGATCCGGAGGGAAGAGCCCTGGACATCCCTGTTCTTCTGAAGGCCCAGGTGAGCCAGGGGTTGGGACTGTGTGTGTGGTTAGAGGTGTCGGCAGCCCACTGTCGGTGGAGGCCGTTAAGGGGGATGATTCCGTGACTGGGAATTATCTGCCTGCTGAGAGTTATGACACCTCTGACCTGGATTCATTGTCTGACAATGGCGATAATGGGGAGATAGACGAAATCTTCCACCAGAAGGGATGGGACAAGATGAAATTACCCTTGTCCCGTGTCACAAGGGACCCACCTATGTCCATTGGGGATAACACACCCCGGGTGGAAGCCTCGGCGCCTAGGGAGGAACCTGGTCCACTGTCTGCAATCCCTCTTCTGGATTCAACTTCTATTTCACCTGCTCCTGTTGCAGGAGTGCAACGCCAGTCACTGCGGGCCCCTATGCCCAAGTCTGCCGAGGTGGTGAACGCACCTCGCCATCCGGAAGCGATTGTGTTACCTGGAGAAGGAGACCGTGTCACAATGCCACCTTTGTCAAGGCTGCAGCGTCTCTTTGGCCAGAAGGTTGCCCAAGAGTATGGGTGGGAGTACCCATACCTACCTCGAGAATTGCTATACGAGGTGGAAGTTTTTCGCCAGAGGTGGTACAATACTTTTGTTTGGGACAAGCTCAAAGTACCCCAAGCACGTCGATACCTTTCTTGTTCACCAACAGTCACTAAAAGGTTTCAGGACTGTAAGGCTAAGTGGATGCTGGGAAGGCATATCCATGCGGACAGAGTGGTGATTTGTCGCAAGGATGGAGGAAATGTTGAGTATAACATGGAGGCTTTTGACAAGAACTTGAAGCCTGTGTTCCTCCCGCATCCAAAGTTCTACTCTTTGGAGAAATGGGAGCTGTTACTGTTTTGTTCTCCCTCCTTCTCCTTACACTTCAAGGAAATCAGTGACTTTGGGGTTTTAGTCAGTGTAGGGCCACAGAGAAAAGTTCATCTGGATTTGATAAGTGTCTTTACCGCGGCATTACCACCAGGTGGCAGTGTTGGGCAACAATATTTTTTTTTTTTTGTACATTATGCAACACTCATTGGAGTGAATGGGTTTCTTCTCGAATAGACCCATTCGTTCCAAGCAATACACATATATTATGTTAGGATGTGTGTTTCTTTTTTCTTCCCTCTGCAGGAGACTCGTCTATCAAGGCTGCTGAGAATGGGGTGGTCCTTAGATAGCCAGGGGAAGGGAGAAATGTGAATATGTGAGATATTTAAAGTATTTGATTACAAAAGTTTATGGTTTTATATTATTGTTTCCCTTTCCTGTTTTAGGTCCTGGCACAATTCCTGATTGAAGTTGTTGAGTTTGGATTATGTGAATGTCGTCTCTGGGTCGAACTTGTGTTTCCACTCTTTGGGAGACATGGGATTGCACCAGACACTGGGGACCAGTGTCAAATCACCAGGGGGAGAGTGTAGCGGGTATTTGAATTTAGGGGAAGCATCTGGGTGGTAGTGTAACCCAGATGCACTGATTGCTAGGGAATCCGAGACCCTTTTGTGGTTCTTGGAGGACTCTGGTGGTGTGAGGTTCCCTGTGGCCTACAGGTGGCGTTGTCGCCCTGACCGGAGCTGAACTCACACCACAAGACTGTGCCTTTTTGTCCTTTCCTGGCGCTGGTACAGCGGGGCGGGGAACCTGCTGGAACGCAAAAGGAGAGGAGATAAAAGGGGCGGACGCCCTTACCTTGGGGTTCAGAGTGGGAGGACGCGGCCGCACCCAGGCACCTTTAGCTTGGGTGCTAGCGTCCCGGAGTTCTGGGCCCAGGTGCCCTTGACCTGGCCGGAGCGTGAGAGGGAGTCCATCTCAGGCACCTTTAGCCTGGGGTGAGGTACTATGGCGGATGCCTGGGGCTCAGTACCTTCTACTGAGTTCCGCGAGGGTGGAGGAATCCGAGGGGGCCCTAACTCTTTGGGTGCCCGTGTCTGAGTTCGTGAGGACTGGTGAGCGGAACTTCTCTGGAGAGTCCGGTGCAGCATCGCTGGTGACAGAGAGGCCTCCGGTGACTCCCTTGGACGGATATCCTTCCCCTGACAGGGGCCGTGCTAGCGAAGGTAATTCATGTTCTACGTCATATAGTCAGTGGCAGTGACTATTCGCCACTGGTGACACTACAGTGATTAGCGATATCGTGAAGGATTGTGCCTCGACCTACTCCCATCAATACTGAACTGTTGCAAAGGTCCCAACTTGACTGTGCTGTATGTTTATTCGCTGAGAAGAATAAAACTGTGTTGGACCTATTCAGTGTGTGGAACTCTGGTTACTAGGAGCAAAGGGGAGTGAATCTGAGGAAAGGATTTGACCCTAGGACACCTACACAAACCCTGATCTTTCTGGCCTTCGCCTCTTCACTATGGAGGACATGGGCCGTGGTGTATTTCATCCCTCTCCCCGCCACTGACACCCCTAGACAGAGACAGACAAGCCGAGAATGAGAAGGGGTGAGAGGGGTGAGGTCGCTACACTTGTAATGGCGGTGATCTGAAATTTTTAGCGGTATTGCAACATTGCGGCGGACAAATCGAACACTTTTGACACATTTTTGGGACCATTGACATTCATACAGCGATCAGTGCTATAAAAATTCACTAATTACTTTGTATGGCACTGGTAGGGAAGAGGTTAACACTAGGGGGTGATCAAGGGGTTATGTGTGTTCTAGCTGTATGGGGATAGGACTGAGTAAGAGAGAAGACATATCGTTGTTCCTACTTACTAGGAAGCAACAACATGTCTCCTCTCCTCTGACAGCACAGGGATTTGTGTGTTTACACACACAAATCCCTGATCTAGTGATCGTGTGTGGCTGGTGGTAATCGCGACCACCGGCCACACGCATCGGGTCCCCCATTGTGCAGCGGGAGCGAGTGCGTCCCTCCGGTGGCGCATGCACACCCTCTTGCAACTGTTAAAGGAACCCCGTACCTGTACGGGGTTTCGCACATGGGAGCCATTCTGCCCCCGTATATGTATGTGAGCTGATCGGGAACTGGTTAAATTAATTAGATTTTGCTTGTTGGGTGTTTTTTCTGGAGTTTTACGAGCTGAAAACACTCTGGTGCAGCCTAATGCTTCTAGATCCGTTCTATTTGTCAACAAAGGAGGCCAAGGGGGCGTGGCGACCGAGCTTCAAGATGGACGCATGAGCTCGGCCACTGGAGAAAGAAACCACATCCATCCGAGCCCACTGAATCCATCTGCAGCCACACTCACCATCACAAGCCCGCTGACCCTTCCAGGCATGCCGGGGCACAGAAAGAACCTTCAGAAGATGTCAAGCTTCTTCACGGCAGCCGTGGGCGGGCTACAACTAAATGACAGTGGCGTCCGTACACAGCAGCCAGACCACGAGTCCGTTGTGTCTCATAAAGGCTACAAGGGGCCTCAAAAAACACCCACCAAAGCGGATCCTCTTCTGGGACTTCTAGTCCCGCTACCAGAAGCCCAGTGAAACAAAAACAGCACAACAACTCCCCGGTCAGGCCGCAAACAGACCCGGCCATGGAGGTAAGCAGGCCTAACAGCACAGGCAATACTATACAGCCTCACATGAATGACCCCATAGCTAAATTCCCCACCTCAGATAGGCCAGTGTCGGACACCATATTAAAGGAAATTCTACTCTCCTTGAGGGCCCCCCTACAATTTGATATGAAATAATAGGGGGGAGTTTGGGACTTTAAATGAAGCACACAGTATGTGCCTCCATCCCTGGTTCAGGTATGAGAAATTTTCTCATACAATCTGATATGAAAGAAGAAAATGCCAAGTAGAAGTTAAAGCCATAGGAAACAGGGTAAACCATGTTGAACAAAAGATGGGAGAATAAAACTCTTCTTTCAACACTTTAGTGGATGCCCATACAGCTTAAGGCGAGGAGATAGCTTGGCTGAAGAACAAAGTGGCAGATTTGGAAGATAGGTCTAGAAGGAACAACATCAAGATTAGGGGGTCCCAGAAACCATACTAAATACCCAGCTACTACAGTATACTCAAACACTGTTCTTCACATTGGTACTAACCCTAACAGCACAAGATCTCATAGTGGACAGAGTCCACAGGGTTCCTAAGCCTTCCTTCCAGAAGAAACCCCTAGAGATGTGCTGCTTATGCCTTGTACACACGGTCAGATTTTCCATCGGATTAAACTCCGATGGGTTTTTCCGACAGAATTACGTTCAAGCTGTCTTGCATACACACTGTCACACCAAATTCGGACTGTCAAGAACACGGTGATGTACAACAATACGACGAGCCGAGAAAAATTAAGTTTAATGCTTCCGAGCATGCGTCAACTTGATTTTGAGCATGCGTGTTTTTTTCTCTGTAGGAGTTCCATACCATACAATGCCATGAACTCAATTCCCCTTTTTCTGATCCTGCCATAAATTTAATCCCCCCCCCTTTTTTTTTATCCTGCCATTAATCTTGACCTAACATGTGTTATTACCACTAAGTGTTTTACTTGAACATGAGTCTGCACTTTCATCTTCTTCTAAGGAATACATTTTTCCCTTGGAGTAATAAGGTCCTAATATCTCATGTAGCATTTTTTCTACACACTTCGTCTTTTTTGGCTCAACAAAATAACTTATTTTGCCATATCTGTTTTAAAC
The DNA here is from genome assembly GCA_029206835.1 of Rana muscosa. Lineage (NCBI taxonomy): Eukaryota > Metazoa > Chordata > Amphibia > Anura > Ranidae > Rana > Rana muscosa. Next base: position 394,169,301 of record CM055118.1, read on the forward strand.
TAGCTACGACTAAGGCTATTGCCGAAACACGTCAGTTTTGTTGTTTTATTGTCACTCTGATGTACCAATAAACGACACTTCAAGGATTACAGTTTTGCCGGCTCTTCTTACTACTGTTGCATTGGAGTTCCATACAGACAAACGGAATTTCCGAAATCTTTTCCGTCGGAAAAAAAGAGAACATGTCCTCTTTTTCGACCGTGTGTACGCGGCATAAGAGTGCACTACTACCATGTCAAGAAACAGATTTAGATGACATCTCGTAGGCCTGAGAACACGTATCCCCAATACGCAGCGTTGCAACTCCTTCCAGACCTATCCAGACACACCTAACAGCAAAGCCACAACCTGGCGACAATCACAAAAGTTCTACAGAATAACAAGGTACTCCATTAATGTTAATACCCAGAAAAGCTATCTGTCACCTACAATGGGGCCACGACCCTTGATCTCAACAATGGAAGAAGGAATTGCAGCCTTACGCCAATGGGGCATACTCCCTGACCAAGTTCTGCAATACACGTCAACCTCACATCCACAGCCACTTCAAAACGACTGGCATGTGGTATCACGCAAGCGCTCAAATAAAAAACACACTGGTGGAAACTCGTGAACAAGACGCATGAAACACCCAACATCTCTCTCCGAACACAGGGGTTCTCTCAAGTATTTTTGGCATGCACGCCTGGACACAAAAAAGGTGGTGTACTTCTAGCACTCAGAAATACACTGTCCTTCCAACAAAGGAGGCCAAGACAAGATCTTCTCAAGATGTTCTGTCTGCTCTCCTAGCCCAACAAAGACTGCTCCAGTCTTGCCCGCTTGTTAGAATGGATATCTAGGTTGGACTAACTTAACGGACAGTGTTTTACTGTTGCTCAGGTCAAACATCAAATCTGACTTAGGTCGAACTCCCACTCCAAGCATGGCCTCCTCACACCCTTCCCTAGCAGCAATGACTTACATGAGAACCCTGAATGACTGCAGGCTCTTCCATCTGTGGTCCAACCCTACCTGTCCTTAATTGTGGTAGAAGAATCCAGATGGTGAAAATATAATCCAAGCTTATTGTACGTATATAGGTGGCGCCTTAAAGTGGAAGTAAACCCATCAATTTAACAGTTTCAAAAAGCAGTTACATTCCCGGCATGCCGGGAATGCCAGCTGTCACATTGGTTGTGCTCTCAACCAAACTGTCAAACCATCCAATGGCTGGTGTCATAACTGATCACATGTGCAGCATCATGGCAGTTAAAGATTAAACAGAGGCCAAGATGGCAGCTTCCTTGCCTGAAAATGATAGGAGGGTTTACTTCCACTTTAACAGCAGAGAGGAAAGTTCTAGATTGTTTACATTTCACAATATACAGTGGGGCAAAAAAATATTTAGTCAGCCACCAATTGTGCAAGTTCTCCCACTTAAAAAGATGAAAGGCCTGTAATTGTCATCATAGGTATACCTCAACTATGAGAGACACAATGTGGAAACAAATCCAGACAATCACATTGTCTGATTTGGAAAGAATTTATTTGCAAATTATGGTGGAAAATAAGTATTTGGTCACCTACAAACAAGCAAGATTTCTGGCTCTCACATACCTGTATCTTCTTCTTTAAGAGGCTCCTCTGTCCTCCACTCATTACCTGTATTAATGGCACCTGTTTGAACTTGTTATCAGTATAAAAGACACCTGTCCACAACCTCAAACAGTCACACTCCAAACTCCACTATGGTGAATAGGGATGAGCTTGGTGTTCGAGTCGAACGTACGTTCGACTCGAACATCGGCTGTTCGATCGTTCGACGAAGATCGAACGTTTTGGGCCAAATTCGAGTGACGCGAACGGCCCACAATACACTGCGCCATCACAGTGCAATCCCGGCGCTGTGATTGGCCAAGCATTCACTGTGACTCCACATGCTTGGCCAATCACAGCGCCGGCAGCGAGGAGAGCCATAATTGGCCACAGGCAGGATGCCTGTGGCCAATTATAGCTCAGGGGGGTTTAGTACACGCCCCACACTATAAAAGGCTGCCAGCGCGGCGGCCTTGTGTAGTGTGTTCCGGTTCAGGGAGAGAGAAGGATAGGCAGGGACAGTGTCAGTGATATTCTGCTAAACCTTGTGCGCAGGGAGAGAGAAGGATAGACAGGGACAGTGTCAGTGATATTCTGCTAAACCTTGTGTGCAGGGAGAGAGAAGGATAGGCAGGGGACAGTGTCAGTGATATTTTTGCTAAGCCTCCTGCACAGTATACACCTGAAGCTAGCCCGTATTGCTGTGTTTTTCTGTTGTGTAACACAGGCAGGCATCTGCAGCACTTACGGCAGGCATCTGCAGCACTTACAGCAGGCGTAGTGTGCCTCCTGCAAAATATACACCTGTTCTACAGGGGCATGTAATTACAATTATTGATCTAATAATTCACAGCAGGGCCCATTCCTGGGCCCACCAAGTGTAACTGTGAGGGCTTACAGTGTTGTGGCAACACCACCACCACCACCACCACCAAAGGCCCAATTTTTCAGCCCCTGTTCAACAGGGGCATGCAATTACAATTCTTGATCTAATAATTCACAGCAGGGCCCATTCATGCGCCCACCAAGAGTAACTGTGAGGGCTTACAGTGTTGTGGCACCAGCACCACCATCAAAGGCCCAATTTTTCCTACCACTGTTCAACAATGGCATGTAAATACCATTCCTGATATAATAGTTCACAGCAGGGCGTTCCAGCGCCCACCAAGAGTAACTGTGAGGGCTCACAGTGTTGTGGCAACACCAACACCTAAGGGGCAAATTTCTGCAGAGTATATAGGGCAGGCCCCTACTTTCAAATATCCAACTTACAAACGACTCCTACTTGCAAACGGAAGGAGACAACAGGAAGTGAGAGGAAATCTACCCCTAGGAAGGGAAATTCTCTCCTGTAAGAGTTAATATGGGAGAAAGGTGTCTCCTCTGTACTGATGCTTTATCACCAATCCTTGTTTCAATAAAAACCCCACTTTTCAAAAACATTTGTCATTGGGACGGAAAGTGAGGTGAAATGTTCTGAACTGGGGCACAGACAGCAAAACAAATGTTACAGGGGTGATAACCCTTCCCTATGTTTTCCAAAAAGCTTAAAAATAGATTTTTGGGCTGGAGCTACACTTAAACAATGTACCTGTTCAAAATTACAAACAGATTCTACATAAGAACAAACCTACAGTCCCTGTCTTGTATGCACCGCCTGTATACGGCTGTTCAGAGTATATAGGGCCTTTTTTATTTTGTGTGCGGGGTTCCCCTTAATATCCATACAAGACCCAAAGGGGCTGGTAATGGGCTGGGGTGGGGGGGGGGGGGTGATGGGGTAGCCATGCCATTTTTCTCAAAGATTTTCATCCATATTACCGGGACCAGACATGCCATTTAAAACTGCTTGCGGCTTTAATGTATTTTTTTTCCTTTAGAAATGTCATTTTTTGCAGGGACAGTTCTAAACACGGGAAACACGTGGCACTTCACAGGCATACTTTAGACACCCCCCAGGTACGATATTTAAAGGAATATTTGACTTTTTTTTTTCACTTTATGCATCATTAAATGACTGCTCCCGAAAAACGGCCATTTTTAAAACTTAGTTTTGCATTGATACATGTCTCCTGGTGCAGAACCCGGGTTCCCAAACCCTTTTTAGGACAATAACATGCATATTAGTCGTTATAATTAGCACTTTAGATTTCGAACGTTTGCGTCCATTGTATTTAATAGGGTTCTAACGTTCGCGCGAACTTTCGGTCCGTTCAAAGGTTCTGGTGCGAACCGAACGGGGGGGTGTTCGGCTCATCCCTACTGGTGAAGACCAAAGAGCTGTTGAAGGACACCAGAAACAAAATTGTAGACCTGCACCAGGCTGGGAAGACTGAATCTGCAATAGGCAAGCAGCTTGGTGTGAAGAAATCAATAATTAGAAAATGGAAGACATACAAGACCACTGATAATCTCCCTCGATCTGGGGCTCCACGCAAGATCTCACCCCGTGGGGTCAAAATGATCACAAGAACGTTGAGCAAAAATCCCAGAACCACACGGGGGGACCTAGTGAATGACCTGCAGAGAGCTGGGACCAACGTAACAAAGGCTACCCTCAGTAACACACTACGTTGCCAGGGACTCAGATCCTGCAGTGCCAGACGTGTCCCCCTGCTTAAGCCAGTACATGTCCGGGCCCGTCTGAAGTTTGCTAGAGAGCATTTGGATGATCCAGAAGAGGATTGGGAGAATGTCATATGGTCAGATGAAACCAAAGTAGAACTGTTTGGTAGAAACACAACTCATCGTGTTTGGAGGAGAGAGAATACTGAGTTGCAACCAAAGAACACCATACCTACTGTGAAGCATGGGGGTGGCAATATCATGCTTTGGGGCTGTTTCTCTGCAAAGGGAACAGGACGACTGATCCGTGTACATGAAAGAATGAATGGGGCCATGTATCGTGAGATTTTGAGTGCAAACCTCCTCCCATCAGCAAGGGCATTGAAGATGAAACGTGGCTGGGTCTTTCAGCATGACAATGATCCCAAACACACCGCCCGGGCAACGAAGGAGTGGCTTCGTAAGAAGAATTTCAAGGTCCTGGATTGGCCTAGCCAGTCTCCAGATCTCAACCCCATAGAAAACCTTTGGAGGGAGTTGAAAGTCTGTGTTGCCAAGCGACAGCCCCAAAACATCACTGCTCTAGAGGGGATCTGCATGGAGGAGGGGCCAACATACCAGCAACAGTGTGTGACTACCTTGTGAAGACTTACAGAAAACGTGTGACCTCTGTCATTGCCAACAAAGGATATATAACAAAGTATTGAGATGAACTTTTGATATTCACCAAATACTTATTTTCCACCATAATTTGCAAATAAATTATTTCCAAATCAGACAATGTGATTGTCTGGATTTGTTTCCACATTTTGTCTCTCATAGTTGAGGTTTACCTATGATGACAATTACAGGCCTCTCTCATCTTTTTAAGTGGGAGGACTTGCACAATTGGTGGCTGACTAAATACTTTTTTAACCCACTGTAGTTATACCATTTTCATCTTTTATGCAAAAAAGCTGATTAGCATGTGACATGCTCCTCATTAACACCAACCACACCCACAGATGTAACCCTGAAGACCAATGTTTCTCAACATTTTTACCTTGGAGGAACCCTTGACAAACAGTTTGAGATATCGGGGAACCCCTGAAATAATATTCACATCTACAGCTCACAGGTCATTGGTATGATCAGTGAGTAGTTGATATAACAACAATTATTATTAGAAATAGAATGGAATAGAATAAATATTAAAACGTACCTATTTAATGTGAAACTTGTGCTTGATTTTTGTTTGCACAGATGTTCAATTCTGGGTCCAACTTGAGATCAGTGGCGGCTGCTCAATTAGGGTCTAATCTTGTGCTTAAAAAAAAAAACCCATTGAAATCAATGCGTCCGGCGCCCTGAATGTAGATTAGGGGCCGGGCACAGGGATTAGGAGGCGGCCCCCATGCTCCCGGCCCCTAATCTACATGCAGGGCGCCGAACGCAGGAAATGGAAGGCACGGGCACAGAGCACTGCGCACTGAGCCTACCCAGGTGTGTAACAATAGCAAATTCATTTTTGCTATTGTCTTCCCGCTTCTCCTCCCAGCCAATCAGGAAGCAGGTCTTAAGACCCAATTGGCCGAGAGGAGAAGAAACCATATTGGCCGCCGAGGAGGAGACGCAGCGGGAAGCCACCAGGGAGGAGACGCAGAGGGAAGCCACCGAAGCTGCCTGCGACCTAGATGGGGTAAGTGCGGGGCTGGTGGGAGGACGGGCCAGTGGCGGGGGAGTTTGACTGATGTACTGACTGAACGGGGGGGCACCAGCCGCCACTACTTGAGATAGTTCAGGGGGTCAGGAGGGCGCAGTACAAAGGGGGTGGAGGGTACACTACATGGAAGCAGGGTACGTTACGTGAGAGCAACCCTAGGGTTTTGCGGAGCGCTGGTTGAAAAACATTGCTGTAGACCTCCATGACTTGTGAATTTCAGAAGATGCTCTCATTATTTAACCATACCAAGCATACCATTTGGAGCAAGATAACTCCAAGTCTCCACAGCCCCTCATGCTTGTTCCTAAATAATATGCTATATTTTTCACACACCCACACATTCTTTATGATTTACTCTCTACAAGGTTGGATGAGCTAAGGGGAACAAGACCATGACCACTAGGCTTGTGCAATTCGTTTCGTAACGAATTGAAATTCGTCCGAATTTAGCAACTTTCGGACATTCGGAAGCATTCGAATTTCCGAACAAAGCAATTACGAATAAGACCGAATCCGAAATAAATTATACCGCAAATAGCGAATGCCCGAATGTCTTCGGCATAATTCGTTATGAAAAAGTTACGAATGTACGAATCCATACGAAGCACAATAACACTCACTCTGCTCTGCTCTCTGCTTCTCCCACACCGTGCTGAACTCCCTCTCAAAATGGTGTACAGGGGCGGAGGTTATAGCCGCATGTAAAAAACGAAAGTAAAATACGAGATTTCGAATCCATTCGAAGCACAATAACACTCTGCTCTGCTCTCTGCTTCTCCCTCACCGTGCTGAACCCTCTCAAAATGGTGTACAGGGGCAGAGGCTATAGCCGCATGTAAAAAACGAAAGTAAAATACGAGATTTCGAATCGTTACAAATAACCGCAATGTATTTAGAAAAGTACAAATCCATTCGAAGCACATTAGGCATAATAGGCAGCGTCGTTGTGAGAGAGACACGGAAAATTACGAATCAACGAACCCAAAAAAAGTTACGAAAGTAGGAGTTGTGTCCAGAATCAACGAAAAACAACGTACTCTACCGAAAGTACGAACCCAAAAAAAGTTACGAAAGTAGGAGTTGTGTCCAGAATCAATGAAAAACAACGTACTCTACCGAAAGTACGAATTATAAAGCAACAAAAAATTCAACGAAAAATGTCGCTTGCAAAAATACGAATGAGTCCGAACACGAAAAATCCCGTCTAGCAAAATTACGAATGATTACGAATCAACAGGACCGGAAAGAAACGAACCGAAACGGAACAAATTTTTCCGTTGTGCACAAGTCTAATGACCACCAGCCATGTAGCCTGACTAAAGCCATGGGCGAAGCATAAGGGGTTGCAGGGGTCACAAACGCAACCCCAGCAGCCTTCCTGTCATATTATCATATCCTCCACAAAGTCCAGCTCCGATCTGCCCTAGGGCCCCACAGCCACGCTCCGGTACTGGGCTTCTACTTTGCCTTCCACAGTCCACACCCCTCCAATCTCATTGGCTGGGGAGAAGCTGTGAGGCATTTCCTGAATGGAGAGGAGCACGAGATGGGAACAGCCCATGATGGGGAAGTGTCTGTGCTGTGTGCTGGCAACATGGAATGGTAACCGTGCTTAGCGAGGCAAGAGGAGGAGAGTGCCGTCCTATAGCCATGAAGGGACCGATGTCACTGGTGAGGTAAGACACCGCTCAGTGTCTCCTAGTCACCAGCTGGGATTCTCTGTACCCCCCTCACCCAAGGATGTCTGCTTACCCCACTTCCCTGACAACAACTGGGGAAAAGACACACACCTCCGGGAGGTGACCTTCCCCCAACACCTGCCAACACGGACAGAGAAACCTTCAGAAATTGCTAAAACAAACCCCTTACCACCTCCTCAGGGGGTCCCTGAAGGGTTGCAGGCTCCAGATTTTGTGTCACATGGCTTTGCCCTGCCAGATCTAAGTTTCACACCCCCCTGACCACCCCCTCTGCCCTGGATACTATGCCCGGCTGCTGAGCTCTTTTCCCATAACAGCACTCTATACTGTTCCTCCTCTGCAGGGCTGAAATCACATTCCTTTACAACACAGAAAGTCAGCCTCTATCTGCACAGAGTGTATCTGCCTACTGCAACTACACTGCCGTTCTGACCAGAGAATTTCATGGGTCAGAAGGGCAAAATAAAAGCCAGAAATACCCTGTGAAGACTGTGTGTAAAGGAATGTGATTTCAGCCCTGTGTAGTGTGGGGGGAAGGAGCTGTATACAGTGCTGGAATGGGAAAGGAGCTCTGCCAAGTGACCTGCCAGGGGTCCCTGTCCTCTGATTCTCCAGCAGTGATCCCTGTCCTCTGATTCTCCAGCAGTGATCCCTGTCCTCTGATTCTCCAGCGGTAATCCCTGTCCTCTGATTCTCCAGCAGTGATCCCTGTCCTCTGATTCTCCAGCAGTGATCCCTGTCCTCTGATTCTCCAGCAGTGATCCCTGTCCTCTGATTCTCCAGCAGTGATCCCTGTCCTCTGATTCTCCAGCAGTGATCCCTGTCCTCTGATTCTCCAGCGGTAATCCCTGTCCTCTGATTCTCCAGCGGTAATCCCTGTCCTCTGATTCTCCAGCAGTGATCCCTGTCCTCTGATTATCCAGCAGTGATCCCTGTCCTATGATTCTCCAGCAGTGATCCCTGTCCTCTGATTCTCCAGCAGTGATCCCTGTCCTCTAATTCTCCAGCAGTGATCCCTGTCCTCTGATTCTCCAGCAGTGATCCCTGTCCTCTGATTCTCCAGCAGTGATCCCTGTCCTCTGATTCTCCAGCAGTGATCCCTGTCCTCTGATTCTCCAGCAGTGATCCCTGTCCTCTGATTCTCCAGCAGTGATCCCTGTCCTCTGATTCTCCAGCAGTGATCCCTGTCCTCTGATTCTCCAGCAGTGATCCCTGTCCTCTGATTCTCCAGCAGTGATCCCTGTCCTCTGATTCTCCAGCAGTGATCCCTGTCCTCTGATTCTCCAGCGGTAATCTCTGTCCTCTGATGTAAAGAGGAACTCTGAGAACTCAAAACTCTTAAGCCACTTTGAGTATCTTGGCGTGCGGTGGATGTATCTGCACGCACAGTGGAAGTGGTGGGTGGTTATGGGGGGGAGCCCAGGTCAACTTTTACATCGGGGCCCACAAGCTTCAAGCTACGCCTCTGACTAAAGCCATGCTCAAAGTTCCAGCATAGACTCCTCCACTGGGCTGCCGGGTCTGAGGAACCCTTTCTCTGGCCTTCCTAGTGTCACTTGACACATCTACACTGTCACTGCCAAAGTTTCTGATACAATTTATATCATTATGTATTATGTTTTATTATCATTTTGTTTTCTGTACTTCTCATTTAACATAAAACGTCAAGGCTAGTTTGAGCAGGGAAGAAAGTTGCTAAGAAAGTCATCTCTGGTTGACAATTCTCTAGTATTGGATCATAAGATGAAGAGATCTTCCATCCAATGTGCAGGAAAATGGCCAAACTCCTCATAAAGAGTAAGAGAGTGATCTGTGATCACACTGTCTGTTACGTACTTGCAATATGATTTATTTCAAGGATGCCACTTCTTCCTTCTATCACTAACAGTGGCGGCTGGTGCTCAAATTTTTGGAGTGATCGCAAACAAACTAAAAAAAAAACATCAATTGCAGCCACTGTGCTCATCAAACGTAGTTACTGTGCCCATCGAACACAGCCACTGTGCCCATTAAACGCAGCCACTGTGCCCATCAAACGCAGCCACTGTGCCCATCAAACGCAGCCACTGTGCCATCAAACGCAGCCACTGTGCCATCAATTGCCACCACTGTGCCATCAATTGCCACCACTGTGCCATCAAATGCAGCCACTGTACCCATAAAGTGCCGCCACTGTGCCAAATGCAGCTACTGTGCCCATCAATTGCCGCTACTGTGCCCATCAATTGCCGCTACTGTGCCCATCAATTGCCGCTACTGTGCCCATCAACTGCTGACACTGTGCCCATCAATTGCCGCTATTGTGCCCATCAAATGCTGCCAGTGTGCATCCCCGCCCGCCTGGCACTTACCTGTCTCGGTGGGGCAGCGGGTCGCGGTCCTCCACGCTCCTCAATGTCTTCTCCTGTCTTCTGCTATGATTGGATGCCTGATAGGTGGCGTACAATCACAGCACCTGTCGGTTTAGCCAATCAGGTGACAGGTAACAGACCCGAGCATCTGATTGGCTGAGAGGAGGTTCAGTGTTAGGAAAGCAATTCATTTGCTTTCCTAACACACAGCTGAGTGAACAGCGAACACACAGCATGGCGCCCGCTGATTACCTTTTTGGACGCCTATTAGAGTCTACGGCTCTAATCAGGTGCTTCCAAAAAATACCCCGCCGCTGTAATTTAGGTGCCCGGCGCCCGAAAAGAGGCCGGGCACATGAATATGGGTTGGCAGCAGCGAGAGAGAGGATGGTGAGAGAGGATGGCAGGAGAGAGGGGGCGGCGCCCATGCGCCCTTTATGGACACACCGCCACTCAGGGGTCAAGTCCTGGGGAAAAAAGTGTGGGAACTCCCACCCAAGATCAACTCCCCCACCAAAAAAAATAAATGATACGCTCATATGCATATATATTTCACAGAAAATACAGTAGCACACAGATATTGCTTATTTTATATATTTACTTACAGTACTTACAGTTCTGAAGACTTTCTCAACTTGAGTTGAAGACTTGGCTCATCCTTGACTCAACGCTGTTCTGGGCTCAGGGTGCTGGCTGGTCTCATGGTGCTGGCCTGGCTGGTCTCAGGGTGCTGGCTGGCCTCAGGGTGCTGGCCGTGCTGGTCTCAGTGTGCTGGCCTCAGGGTGATGGCCTGGCTGGCCACAGGGTGCTGGCCATGCTGGTCTCAGGGTGCTGGCCTGGCTGGTCTCAGGGTGCTGGCCACAGGGTTCTGGCTGGCTGGCCTCAGAGTGCTGGCCTGGCTGGCCTTAGGGTGCTTGCCTGGCTGGTCTCAGGGTTCTGGCCTGGCTGGTCTCAGGGTGCTGGCCTGGCTGGCCTCAGGGTGCTGGCTGGCTGGCCTCAGTGTGCTGGCCTGGCTGGCCTCAGGGTGCTGACCTGGCTGGTCTCAGGGTGCTGGCCTGGCTGGTCTCAGGGTACTGGCCTGGCTGGTCTCAGGGTACTGGCCTAGCTGGTCTCAGGGTACTGGCCTGGCTGGTCTCAGGGTGCTGGCCTGGCTGGCCTCAGGGTGCTGGCCTGGCTGGTCTCAGGATGCTGGCCTCAGGGTGCTGGCTGGCTGGTCTCAGGGTACTGGCCTGGCTGGTCTCAGGGTGCTGGCCTCAGGGTGCTGGCTGGCTGGTCTCAGGGTTCTGGCCTGGCTGGTCTCAGGGTGCTGGCCTGGCTGGTCTCAGGGTTCTGGCCTGGCTGGTCTCAGGGTGCTGGCTTGGCTGGCCTCAGGGTGCTGGCCTGGCTGGTCTCAGGATGCTGGCCTCAGGGTGCTGGCTGGCTGGTCTCAGGGTGCTGGCCTGGCTGGTCTCATTGTTCTGGCCTGGCTGGTCTCAGGGTGCTGGCTTGGCTGGCCTCAGGGTGCTGGCCTGGCTGGTCTCAGGATGCTGGCCTCAGGGTGCTGGCTGGCTGGTCTCAGGGTGCTGGCCTGTCTGGTCTCATTGTTCTGGCCTGGCTGGTCTCAGGGTGCTGGCTTGGCTGGCCTCAGGGTGCTGGCCTGGCTGGTCTCAGGATGCTGGCCTCAGGGTGCTGGCTGGCTGGTCTCAGGGTGCTGGCCTGGCTGGTCTCTGTGCTGGCCTGGCCTGGCTGGCCTCAGGGTGCTGGCCTGGCTGGTCTCAGGGTGCTGGCCTGGCTGGTCTCAGGGTGCTGGCCTGGCTGGTCTCAGTGTACTGGCCTCAGGGTGCTGGCTGGCTGGTCTCAGGGTGCTGGCCTGGCTGGTCTCAGGGTGCTGGCCTGGCTGGTCTCTGTGCTGACCTGGCTGGTCTCGTTGCTGGCCTGGCTGGTCTCAAGGTGCTGGCTGGCTGGTCTCATGGTGCTCAGCACTGGCCCGGCTAGTCTCAGGGTGCTGGCCTGGCTGGTCTCAGGGCTGGCCTGGCTGGTCTCGGTGCTGGCCTGGCTGGTCTCAGGGTGCTGGCTGGTTGGTCTCGGTGCTGGCCTGGATGGTCTCAGGGCTGGCCTGGCTGGTCTCGGTGCTGGCCTGGCTGGTCTCAGGGTGCTGGCTGGCTGGTCTCAGGGTGCTGGCCTGGCTGGTCTTAGTGCTGGCCTGGCTGGTCTCAGAGTGCTGGTTGGCTGGTCTTAGGGTGCTGGTTGGCTGGTCTTAGGGTGCTGGCTGGCTGGCCTCAGGGTACTCGGTACTGGCCCGGCTGGTCACAGGGTGCTGGCCTGGCTGTGTGAGGAGAGGAGACGCAGGCTCATCCTAGCGTTGCTGTGTGACTCCGCCTCCGCCTGATGTCACATGCAACCGGCCGCGTACTGAAGGACAGGTGGCAGGCGAGGTCGGAGCCTGGAGCAGGAGCTCCGAGTCTGCTCGGCTCAGTTCGCCTGCCCCTGACAGTGACTCGAGTCGAGTCCTTCACTATTCGGCGATGCTGGGCATCGCCGCTTAGTGAAGGATCGGCTCGGGCGGCTCGGCTGCTCTAGTCCTGGAAAGGGAACGGCGTTCCTGCTGTGAAAAAAGTGCACGGACGCCGTTCCCACGCGTTCCCGCAGGGCCCTGGACTCGAGCCCTGCCGCCACTGATCACCAATATCATCATCATCATCATCGTCATCATCACTTCTTGAAATCCTGTTTTAGTTGTAATGTCAGTAGTGACCAAAAAAAATGTGCAGATGGTCTATTATCGAAGCGATACAATGGTGTAAAAAATGAGTCTAATGTCCAGCTACAGGATAAACTATCTGCCTGGAAGGATGGGAGAGAGGAAGAGGAGGAGGGGGAGACAGGACAGTACAAGGAAAACCCGACAACCAGAGAGAAAATAGGAGATCAGCAATTACTGTATCATCATTATCATAAGAGTTCCAAATCAGAGAGAACAAGAGAGACCGACAGGAGAACCGAGAAATACAAGGTGAGAAAGAAAGAGAAGGATAAAAGACTGGAGAACTACAAGGAGAGAGAAGGATAAAAGACTGGAGAACTACAAGGAGAGCGAAGGATAAAAGACTGGAGAACTACAAGGAGAGAGAAGGATAAAAGACCGGAGAACTACAAGGAGAGAGAAGGATAAAAGACCGGAGATCTACAAGGAGAGAGAAGGATAAAAGACTGGAGAACTACAAGGAGAGAGAAGGATAAAAGACTGGAGAACTACAAGGAGAGGGAAGGATAAAGACTGGAGAACTACAAGGAGAGAAAAGGATAAAAGACTGGAGAACTACAAGGAGAGGGAAGGATAAAAGACTGGAGAACTACAAGGAGAGGGAAGGATAAAAGACCGGAGAACTACAAGGAGAGGGAAGGATAAAAGACTGGAGAACTACAAGGAGAGAGAAGGATAAAAGACCAGAGAACTACAAGGAGAGAGAAGGATAAAAGACCGGAGAACTAGAAGGAGAGAGAAGGATAAAAGACCAGAGAACTACAAGGAGAGAGAAGGATAAAAGACTGGAGAACTACAAGGAGAGAGAAGGATAAAAGACTGGAGAACTACAAGGAGAGGGAAGGATAAAGACTGGAGAACTACAAGGAGAAAGAAGGATAAAGGACCAGAGAACTACAAGGAGAGAGAAGGATAAAAGACTGGAGAACTACAAGGAGAGTGAAGGATAAAAGACTGGAGATCTACAAGGAGAAGGAAGGATAAAGACCGGAGAACTACAAGGAGAAAGAAGGATAAAGGACCAGAGAACTACAAGGAGAGGGAAGGATAAAAGACCGGAGAACTACAAGGAGAGGGAAGGATAAAAGACTGGAGAACTACAAGGAGAGGGAAGGATAAAAGACTGGAGAACTACAAGGAGAGGGAAGGATAAAAGACTGGAGAACTACAAGGAGAGAGAAGGATAAAAGACCAGAGAACTACAAGGAGAGAGAAGGATAAAAGACCGGAGAACTACAAGGAGAGAGAAAGATAAAAGACCAGAGAACTACAAGGAGAGAGAAGGATAAAAGACTGGAGAACTACAAGGAGAGAGAAGGATAAAAGACTGGAGAACTACAAGGAGAGGGAAGGATAAAGACTGGAGAACTACAAGGAGAAAGAAGGATAAAGGACCAGAGAACTACAAGGAGAGAGAAGGATAAAAGACTGGAGAACTACAAGGAGAGTGAAGGATAAAAGACTGGAGATCTACAAGGAGAAGGAAGGATAAAGACCGGAGAACTACAAGGAGAAAGAAGGATAAAGGACCAGAGAACTACAAGGAGAGAGAAGGATAAAAGACTGGAGAACTACAAGGAGAGAGAAGGATAAAAGACTGGAGAACTACAAGGAGAGGGAAGGATAAAAGACCGGAGAACTACAAGGAGAGGGAAGGATAAAGACCGGAGAACTACAAGGAGAAAGAAGGATAAAGGACCAGAGAACTACAAGGAGAGAGAAGGATAAAAGACTGAAGAACTACAAGGAGAGTGAAGGATAAAAGACTGGAGATCTACAAGGAGAGAGAAGGATAAAAGACTGGGGAACTACAAGGAGAGAGAAGGATAAAAGACTGGGGAACTACAAGGAGAGAGAAGGATAAAAGACTGGAGAACTACAAGTAGAGTGAAGGATAAAAGACTGGAGATCTACAAGGAGAGAGAAGGATAAAAGACCAGAGAACTAAAGGGAGAGAGAAGGATAAAAGACTGGAGAACTACAAGGAGAGTGAAGGATAAAAGACTGGATAACTACAAGGAGAGAGAAGGATAAAAGACTGGAGAACTACAAGGAGAGAGAAGGATAAAAGACCGGAGATCTACAAGGAGAGAGAAGGATAAAAGACTGGAGAACTACAAGGAGAAAGAAGGATAAAGGACCAGAGAACTACAAGGAGAGAGAAGGATAAAAGACCAGAGAACTACAAGGAGAGAGAAGGATAAAAGACTGGGGAACTACAAGGAGAGAGAAGGATAAAAGACTAGAGAACTACAAGGAGAGAGAGGGTGAGACTGAAGAACTACAAGAAGAGAGAGGGTGAGACTGAAGAACTACAAGGAGAGAGAGGGTGAGACTGAAGATCTACAAGGAGAGAGAGGGTGAGACTGAAGAACTACAAGGAGAGAGAGGGTGAGACTGAAGAACTACAAGGAGAGAGAGGGTGAGACTGAAGAACTACAAGGAGAGAGAGCATGAGACTGAGGAACTACAAGGAGAGAGAGGGTGAGACTGAAGAACTACAAGGAGAGAGAGGGTGAGACTGAAGAACTACAAGGAGAGAGAGGGTGAGACTGAAGAACTACAAGGAGAGGCAAGGATAAAAGGCTGAGGAACTACAAGGAGAGAGAGGGTGAGACTGAAGAACTACAAGGAGAGGGAAGGATAAAAGACTGAGGAACTACAAGGAGAGAGAGGGTGAGACTGAAGAACTACAAGGAGAGAGAGGGTGAGACTGAAGATCTACAAGGAGAGAGAGGGTGAGACTGAAGAACTACAAGGAGAGAGAGGGTGAGACTGAAGAACTACAAGGAGAGAGAGGGTGAGAATGACGAACTACAAGGAGAGAGAGCATGAGACTGAGGAACTACAAGGAGAGAGAGGGTGAGACTGAAGAACTACAAGGAGAGAGAGGGTGAGACTGAAGAACTACAAGATGAGAGAGGGTGAGATTGAGGAACTACAAGGAGAGAGAGGGTGAGACTGAAGAACTACAAGGAGAGAGAGGGTGAGACTGAGGAACTACAAGGAGAGAGAGGGTGAGACTGAGGAACTACAAGGAGAGAGAGGGTGAGACTGAAGATCTACAAGGAGAGAGAGGGTGAGACTGAAGATCTACAAGGAGAGAGAGGGTGAGACTGAAGAACTACAAGGAGAGAGCGGGTGAGACTGAAGAACTACAAGATGAGAGAGGGTGAGACTGAAGAACTACAAGAAGAGAGAGGGTGAGACTGAGGAACTACAAGGAGAGAGAGGGTGAGACTGAGGAACTACAAGGAGAGAGAGGGTGAGACTGAAGAACTACAAGGAGAGAGAGGGTGAGACTGACAAACTACAAGGAGAGAGAGGGTGAGACTGAGGAACTACAAGGAGAGAGAGGGTGAGACTGAGGAACTACAAGGAGAGAGAGGGTGAGACTGAAGAACTACAAGGAGAGAGAGGGTGAGACTGAGGAACTACAAGGAGAGAGAGGGTGAGACTGAGGAACTACAAGGAGAGAGAGGGTGAGACTGAAGATCTACAAGGAGAGAGAGGGTGAGACTGAAGATCTACAAGGAGAGAGAGGGTGAGACTGAAGAACTACAAGGAGAGAGAGGGTGAGACTGAAGAACTACAAGATGAGAGAGGGTGAGACTGAGGAACTACAAGGAGAGAGAGGGTGAGACTGAGGAACTACAAGGAGAGAGAGGGTGAGACTGAAGAACTACAAGGAGAGAGAGGGTGAGACTGACGAACTACAAGGAGAGAGAGGGTGAGACTGAGGAACTACAAGGAGAGAGGGTGAGACTGAAGAACTACAAGAAGAGAGAGGGTGAGACTGAGGAACTACAAGGAGAGAGAGGGTGAGACTGAAGAACTACAAGGAGAGAGAGGGTGAGACTGAAGAACTACAAGGAGAGAGAGGGTGAGACTGAAGAACTACAAGAAGATAGAGGGTGAGACTGAAGAACTACAAGGAGAGAGAGGGTGAGACTGAAGAACTACAAGAAGAGAGAGGGTGAGACTGAAGAACAACAAGGAGAGAGAGGGTGAGACTGAAGAACTACAAGGAGAGAGAGGGTGAGACTGACGAACTACAAGGAGAGAGAGGGTGAGACTGACGAACTACAAGGAGAGAGAGGGAGAGACTGAAGAACTACAAGAAGAGAGAGGGTGAGACTGACAGGAGACCAGATAAATACAAGATAAGAGAGACGTGCAGAGAAATTGAAGTAAAGAAAGGCACAAAGGTCGACACAGAAGGAGAATTGTAGCACCGGCTGGTGGCCCCTTTTATCCCGCCTGGCAGAACGTTAACTCAAGCCTAGTAGACAGTCTGCCCTTAGTAATAAGGCTGGAAGAATTTCTTGGGATTACTAATACTCCCAGTTGGGTGAGAATGTCCCTACAAATAATTCAAAAGCCCCAATGCCGATAGGACAGCAGTTTATACCCCCACTGACCGTGGCCTCTTAGACCAGTTTCCCCAAGTGATGGAGCAGCCTCCTGTATACTGTGCTGTACTTGCAGCCTGTCTGTGCCAGTATTTGATATTGTGTCATGCTGTCTTTATTGGAATTGCTTTGTTGTGTTAACCAAGTTTATTTTCCAGGGCTTATTCCACATATAATAAAGCCAATTCCACTGTAATCTAGTGTGTCAGTGATTGTAGGGTCCAGGTACAGGGCGAGTCATCACTGTGAGAAACAGAAGGACCCAAACAGGCCACTGGGGGGCAGCACTGAGGAGATGGAGTGGGAGAGGGGAAGAGAAGGGGAGAGGGAGAGAGGGGGGCTTTTCATTGATCTGTCTCTCTGTGTATGTATCTACTATTGTAAGCTCTTTTTCCAGGTCATGTCTCTGAAGCAAGAGGGCTTCCAGGACTTTCAAGAAGACACAACACACAAAAACGTAGGAAATGGCTTTCAAGGTAAGAACATCCAACTTACATGACAGGAGAAGTGGTATTTTGCAGAGTCCAAACATATGAAATAAGAACAGATACTGAAAATTTACACCCAGCATTGAGGACAAGGTACCGTGAAATAATGATCCAGTTTCGGTGTCAGTGGGGGTTCCAATGATAAGTCAGAAGTTATTGTTCTGTCTTATAGTTGTCATTTCCTTAACATGGTTAATCAGTAATAATATGAATTGTGGGGCCCACACAAGATTTATAGGGTCTCATTGTGTCACTTCTGATTATTTTTCTCTGTGTCATTACTAGTGGTCACCATGAAAGGAGAGATCCCAAGACCCTCCAAAGCCCTCATCTGCTCCTTGTCAGCACTCTGCAATGGACTTCTCTTCATCATTATCATCCTCATCGTCACCATCACACGTGAGTGTTCAGTCTACACATTTATCTTAATGTTTACTATAAGTGAATAAAATATCCTACAGGAGCATTCCCCTCCATCCACTGCCATCTCCTTCTCTATTGTATCTAGTGTACCCAACTGTCATCACCTCCATCCACTGCCATCTCCTTCCCTATTGTATCTAGTGTACCCAACTTCTATCACCTCCATCCATTGGCATCTCCTTCCCTATTGTATCTAGTGTACCCAACTGTCATCACCTCCATCCACTGTCATCTCCTTCCCTATTGTATCTAATGTACCCAACTGTCATCACCTCTATCCACTGCCATGTCCTTCCCTATTGTATCTAGTGTACCCAACTGTCATCACCTCCATCCACTGTCATCTCCTTCCATATTGTATCTAGTGTACCCAACTGTCATCACCTCCATCCACTGTCATCTCTTTCCCTATTGTATCTAGTGTACCCAACTGTCATCGCCTCCATTCACTGCTATCTCCTTCCCTATTGTATCTAGTGTAACCAACTCTCATCACCTCCATCCACTGTCATCTACTTCCATATTGTATCTAGTGTACCCAACTGTCATCACCTCCATCCACTGTCATATCCTTCCCTATTGTATCAAGTGTACCCAACTGTCATCACCTCCATCAACTGCCATCTCCTTCCCTATTGTATCTAGTGTACCCAACTGACATCACCTCCATCCACTGTCATCTCCTTCCATATTGTATCTAGTGTATCCAACTTTCATCACCTCCATCCACTGCCATCTCCTTCCCTATTGTATCTAGTGTACCCAACTGTCATCACCTCCATCTACTGTCATATCCTTCCCTATTGTATCTAGTGTACCCAACTGTCATCACCTCCATCCACTGCCATCTCCTTCCCTATTGTATCTAGTGTACCCAACTGTCATCACCTCCATCCACTGTCATCTCTTTCCCTATTGTATCTAGTGTACCCAACTGTCATCACCTCCATTCACTGCTATCTCCTTCCCTATTGTATCTAGTGTAACCAACTCTCATCACCTCCATCCACTGTCATCTACTTCCATATTGTATCTAGTGTACCCAACTGTCATCACCTCCATCCACTGTCATATCCTTCCCTATTGTATCTAGTGTACCCAACTGTCATCACCTCCATCCACTGCCATCTCCTTCCCTATTGTATCTAGTGTACCCAACTGACATCACCTCCATCCACTGTCATCTCCTTCCATATTGTATCTAGTGTATCCAACTTTCATCACCTCCATCCACTGCCATCTCCTTCCCTATTGTATCTAGTGTACCCAACTGTCATCACCTCCATCTACTGTCATATCCTTCCCTATTGTATCTAGTGTACCCAACTGTCATCACCTCCATCCACTGCCATCTCCTTCCCTATTGTATCTAGTGTACCCAACTGTCATCACCTCCATCCACTGTCATCTCCTTCCATATTGTATCTAGTGTATCCAACTTTCATCACCTCCATCCACTGCCATCTCCTTCCCTATTGTATCTAGTGCAGTGTTTCTCAACTCCAGTCCTCAAGGCGCACCAACAGGTCATGTTTTTGGGATTTCCATTGATTTTCACAGGTAATTTGAGCAGTTTCACTGCCTTAGTAATTATCACAGCTGTTTTATCTGCAGGAAATCCCAAAAACATGACCTGTTGGCACGCCTTGAGGACTGGAGTTGAGAAACACTGATCTAGTGTACCCAACTGTCATCACCTCCATCTACTGTCATATCCTTCCCTATTGTATCTAGTGTACCCAACTGTCATCACCTCCATCCACTGCCATCTCCTTCCCTATTGTATCTAGTGTACCCAACTGTCACCACCTCCATTCACTGTCATCTCCTTCCCTATTGTATCTAGTGTACCCAACTGTCATCACCTCCATCCACTGCCATCTCCTTCCCTATTGTATCTAGTGTACCCAACTGTCACCACCTCCATTCACTGTCATCTCCTTCCCTATTGCATCTAGTGTATCCAACTGTCATCACCTCCATCCACTGTCATCTCCTTCCTTATTGTATCTAGTGTACCCAACTGTCATCACCTCCATCTACTGCCATCTCCTTCCTTATTGTATCTAGTGTACCCAACTGTCATCACCTCCATCCACTGCCATCTCCTTCCCTATTGTATCTAGTGTATCCAACTGTCATCACCTCCATCCACTGTCATCTCCTTCCTTATTGTATCTAGTGTACCCAACTGTCACCACCTCCATCCACTGCCTCCTCCTTCCCTATTGTATCTAGTGTACCCAACTGTCATCACCTCCATCCACTGTCATCTCCTTCCCTATTGTATCTAGTGAACCCAACTGTCATCACCTCCATCCACTGCCATCTCCTTCCCTATTGTATCTAGTGTACCCAACTGTCATCACCTCCATCCACTGCCATCTCCTTCCTTATTGTATCTAGTGTACCCAACTGTCATCACCTCCATCCACTGCCATCTCCTTCACTATTGTATCTAGTGTACCCAACTGTCATCACCTTCAGTCACTGTCATCTCCTTCCCTATTGTATCTAGTGTACCCAACTGTCATCACCTCCATCCACTGCCATCTCCTTCCCTATTGTATCTAGTGTACCCAACTGTTATCACCTTCATCCACTGCCATCTCCTTCCCTATTGTATCTAATGTATCCAACTGTCATCACCTCTATTTACTGCCATCTCCTTCCCTATTGTATCTGGTGTACCCAACTGTCATCACCTCCATCCACTGCCATCTCCTTCCCTATTGTATCTAGTGTACCCAACTGTCACCACCTCCATCTACTGTTATCTCCTTCCATATTGTATCTAGTGTACCCAACTGTCACCACCTCCATTCACTGTCATCTCCTTCCCTATTGCATCTAGTGTACCCAACTGTCATCACCTCCATCCACTGCCATCTCCTTCCCTATTGTATCTAGTGTATCCAACTGTCATCACCTCCATCCACTGTCATCTCCTTCCTTATTGTATCTAGTGTACCCAACTGTCACCACCTCCATCCACTGCCTCCTCCTTCCCTATTGTATCTAGTGTACCCAACTGTCATCACCTCCATCCACTGCCATCTCCTTCCCTATTGTATCTAGTGTACCCAACTGTCATCACCTCCATCCACTGCCATCTCCTTCCTTATTGTATCTAGTGTACCCAACTGTCATCACCTCCATCCACTGCCATCTCCTTCACTATTGTATCTAGTGTACCCAACTGTCATCACCTCTATCCACTTCCATCTCCTTCCCTATTGTATCTAGTGTACCCAACTGTCATCACCTCTATCCACTTCCATCTCCTTCCCTATTGTATCTAGTGTACCCAACTGTCATCACCTTTAGTCACTGTCATCTCCTTCCCTATTGTATCTAGTGTACCCAACTGTCATTACCTCCATCCACTGTCACCTCCTTCCCTATTGTATCTAGTGTACCCAACTGTCATCACCTCCATCCACTGCCATCTCCTTTCCTATTGTATCTAGTGTACCCAACTGTCACCACCTCCATCCACTGCCTCCTCCTTCCCTATTGTATCTAGTGTACCCAACTGCCATCACCTCCATCCACTGCCATCTCCTTCCCTATTGTATCTAGTGTACCCAACTGTCATCACCTCTATCCACTGCCATCTCCTTCCCTATTGTATCTAGTGTACCCAACTGTCATCACCTCCATCCACTGTCATATCCTTCCCTATTGTATCTAGTGTACCCAACTGTCATTACCTCCATCCACTGCCATCTCCTTCCCTATTGTATCTAGTGTACCCAACTGTCACCACCTCCATTCACTGTCATCTCTTTCCCTATTGCATCTAGTGTACCCAACTGTCATCACCTCCATCCACTGCCATCTCCTTCCCTATTGTATCTAGTGTATCCAACTGTCATCACCTCCATCCACTGTCATCTCCTTCCTTATTGTATCTAGTGTACCCAACTGTCACCACCTCCATCCACTGCCTCCTCCTTCCCTATTGTATGTAGTGTACCCAACTGTCATCACCTCCATCCACTGCCATCTCCTTCCCTATTGTATCTAGTGTACCCAACTGTCATCACCTCCATCCACTGCCATCTCCTTCCTTATTGTATCTAGTGTACCCAACTGTCATCACCTCCATCCACTGCCATCTCCTTCACTATTGAATCTAGTGTACCCAACTGTCATCACCTCTATCCACTTCCATCTCCTTCCCTATTGTATCTAGTGTACCCAACTGTCATCACCTCTATCCACTTCCATCTCCTTCCCTATTGTATCTAGTGTACCCAACTGTCATCACCTTCAGTCACTGTCATCTCCTTCCCTATTGTATCTAGTGTACCCAACTGTCATCACCTCCATCCACTGCCATCTCCTTCCCTATTGTATCTAGTGTACCCAACTGTCACCACCTCCATCCACTGCCTCCTCCTTCCCTATTGTATCTAGTGTACCCAACTGTCATCACCTCCATCCACTGCCATCTCCTTCCCTATTGTATCTAGTGTACCCAACTGTCATCACCTCCATCCACTGCCATCTCCTTCCCTATTGTATCTAGTGTACCCAACTGTCATCACCTCCATCCACTGCCATCTCCTTCCCTATTGTATCTAGTGTACCCAACTGTCACCACCTCCATCCCCTGCCTCCTCCTTCCCTATTGTATCTAGTGTACCCAACTGTCATCACCTCCATCCACTGCCATCTCCTTCCCTATTGTATCTAGTGTACCCAACTGTCATCATCTCCATCCACTGCCATCTCCTTCCCTATTGTATCTAGTGTACCCAACTGTCATCACCTCCATTCACTGCTATCTCCTTCCCTATTGTATCTAATGTACCCAACTGTCATCACCTCTATTTACTGCCATCTCCTTCCCTATTGTATCTAGTGTACCCAACTGTCATCACCTCCATTCACTGCCATCTCCTTCCCTATTGTATCTAATGTACCCAACTGTCATCACCTCTATTTACTGCCATCTCCTTCCCTATTGTATCTATGTACCCAACTGTCATCACCTCCATCCACTGCCATCTCCTTCCCTATTATATCTAGTGTACCCAACTGTCATCTCCTCCATCCACTGTCATCTCCTTCCCTATTGTATCTAGTGTACCCAACTTTCATTACCTCCATCCACTGCCATCTCCTTCCCTATTGTATCTAGTGTACCCAACTGTCACCACCTCCATCTACTGTCATCTCCTTCCATATTGTATCTAGTGTACCCAACTGTCACCACCTCCATCCACTGCCTCCTCCTTCCCTATTGTATCTAGTGTACCCAACTGTCATCACCTCCATCCACTGCCATCTCCTTCCCTATTGTATCTAGTGTACCC
Source organism: Rana muscosa (assembly GCA_029206835.1). NCBI lineage: Eukaryota > Metazoa > Chordata > Amphibia > Anura > Ranidae > Rana > Rana muscosa. Next base: position 394,192,587 of record CM055118.1, read on the forward strand.
AACTGTCACCACCTCCATCCACTGCCTCCTCCTTCCCTATTGTATCTAGTGTACCCAACTGTCATCACCTCCATCCACTGCCATCTCCTTCCCTATTGTATCTAGTGTACCCAACTGTCATTACCTCCATCCCCTGCCATCTCCTTCCCTATTGTATCTAGTGTACCCAACTGTCATCACCTCCATCCACTGCCATCTCCTTCCCCATTGTATCTAATGTACCCAACTGTCATCACTTCCATCCACTGCCATCTCCTTCCCTATTGTATCTAGTGTACCCAACTGTCATCACCTCCATCCACTGCCATCTCCTTCCCTATTGTATCTAGTGTACCCAACTGTCACCACCTCCATTCACTGTCATCTCCTTCCCTATTGCATCTAGTGTACCCAACTGTCATCACCTCCATCCACTGCCATATCCTTCCCTATTGTATCTAGTGTACCCAACTGTCATCACCTCCATCCACTGCCATCTCCTTCCCTATTGTATCTAGTGTACCCAACTGTCATCACCTCCATCCACTGCCATCTTCTTCCCTATTGTATCTAGTGTACCCAACTGTCATCACCTCCATCCACTGCCATCTCCTTCCCTATTGTATCTAGTGTACCCAACTGTCATCACCTCCATCCACTGCCATCTCCTTCCCTATTGTATCTAGTGTATCCAACTGTCATCACCTCCATCCACTGTCATCTCCTTCCTTATTGTATCTAGTGTACCCAACTGTCACCACCTCCATCCACTGCCTCCTCCTTCCCTATTGTATCTAGTGTACCCAACTGTCATCACCTCCATCTACTGCCATCTCCTTCCCTATTGTATCTAGTGTACCCAACTGTCATCACCTCCATCCACTGCCATCTCCTTCCTTATTGTATCTAGTGTACCCAACTGTCATCACCTCCATCCACTGCCATCTCCTTCACTATTGTATCTAGTGTACCCAACTGTCATCACCTCTATTAACTTCCATCTCCTTCCCTATTGTATCTAGTGTACCCAACTGTCATCACCTCTATCCACTTCCATCTCCTTCCCTATTGTATCTAGTGTACCCAACTGTCATCACCTTTAGTCACTGTCATCTCCTTCCCTATTGTATCTAGTGTACCCAACTGTCATTACCTCCATCCACTGTCACCTCCTTCCCTATTGTATCTAGTGTACCCAACTGTCATCACCTCCATCCACTGCCATCTCCTTCCCTGTTGTATCTAGTGTACCCAACTGTCACCACCTCCATCCACTGCCTCCTCCTTCCCTATTGTATGTAGTGTACCCAACTGTCATCACCTCCATCCACTGCCATCTCCTTCCCTATTGTATCTAGTGTACCCAACTGTCATCACCTCCATCCACTGCCATCTCCTTCCTTATTGTATCTAGTGTACCCAACTGTCATCACCTCCATCCACTGCCATCTCCTTCACTATTGAATCTAGTGTACCCAACTGTCATCACCTCTATCCACTTCCATCTCCTTCCCTATTGTATCTAGTGTACCCAACTGTCATCACCTCTATCCACTTCCATCTCCTTCCCTATTGTATCTAGTGTACCCAACTGTCATCACCTTCAGTCACTGTCATCTCCTTCCCTATTGTATCTAGTGTACCCAACTGTCATCACCTCCATCCACTGCCATCTCCTTCCCTATTGTATCTAGTGTACCCAACTGTCACCACCTCCATCCACTGCCTCCTCCTTCCCTATTGTATCTAGTGTACCCAACTGTCATCACCTCCATCCACTGCCATCTCCTTCCCTATTGTATCTAGTGTACCCAACTGTCATCACCTCCATCCACTGCCATCTCCTTCCCTATTGTATCTAGTGTACCCAACTGTCATCACCTCCATCCACTGCCATCTCCTTCCCTATTGTATCTAGTGTACCCAACTGTCACCACCTCCATCCACTGCCTCCTCCTTCCCTATTGTATCTAGTGTACCCAACTGTCATCACCTCCATCCACTGCCATCTCCTTCCCTATTGTATCTAGTGTACCCAACTGTCATCATCTCCATCCACTGCCATCTCCTTCCCTATTGTATCTAGTGTACCCAACTGTCATCACCTCCATTCACTGCTATCTCCTTCCCTATTGTATCTAATGTACCCAACTGTCATCACCTCTATTTACTGCCATCTCCTTCCCTATTGTATCTAGTGTACCCAACTGTCATCACCTCCATTCACTGCCATCTCCTTCCCTATTGTATCTAATGTACCCAACTGTCATCACCTCTATTTACTGCCATCTCCTTCCCTATTGTATCTAGTGTACCCAACTGTCATCACCTCCATCCACTGCCATCTCCTTCCCTATTATATCTAGTGTACCCAACTGTCATCTCCTCCATCCACTGTCATCTCCTTCCCTATTGTATCTAGTGTACCCAACTTTCATTACCTCCATCCACTGCCATCTCCTTCCCTATTGTATCTAGTGTACCCAACTGTCACCACCTCCATCTACTGTCATCTCCTTCCATATTGTATCTAGTGTACCCAACTGTCACCACCTCCATCCACTGCCTCCTCCTTCCCTATTGTATCTAGTGTACCCAACTGTCATCACCTCCATCCACTGCCATCTCCTTCCCTATTGTATCTAGTGTACCCAACTGTCACCACCTCCATCCACTGCCTCCTCCTTCCCTATTGTATCTAGTGTACCCAACTGTCATCACCTCCATCCACTGCCATCTCCTTCCCTATTGTATCTAGTGTACCCAACTGTCATTACCTCCATCCCCTGCCATCTCCTTCCCTATTGTATCTAGTGTACCCAACTGTCATCACCTCCATCCACTGCCATCTCCTTCCCCATTGTATCTAATGTACCCAACTGTCATCACTTCCATCCACTGCCATCTCCTTCCCTATTGTATCTAGTGTACCCAACTGTCATCACCTCCATCCACTGCCATCTCCTTCCCTATTGTATCTAGTGTACCCAACTGTCACCACCTCCATTCACTGTCATCTCCTTCCCTATTGCATCTAGTGTACCCAACTGTCATCACCTCCATCCACTGCCATATCCTTCCCTATTGTATCTAGTGTACCCAACTGTCATCACCTCCATCCACTGCCATCTCCTTTCCTATTGTATCTAGTGTACCCAACTGTCATCACCTCGATCCACTGCCATCTTCTTCCCTATTGTATCTAGTGTACCCAACTGTCATCACCTCCATCCACTGCCATCTCCTTCCCTATTGTATCTAGTGTACCCAACTGTCATCACCTCCATCCACTGCCATCTCCTTCCCTATTGTATCTAGTGTATCCAACTGTCATCACCTCCATCCACTGTCATCTCCTTCCTTATTGTATCTAGTGTACCCAACTGTCACCACCTCCATCCACTGCCTCCTCCTTCCCTATTGTATCTAGTGTACCCAACTGTCATCACCTCCATCTACTGCCATCTCCTTCCCTATTGTATCTAGTGTACCCAACTGTCATCACCTCCATCCACTGCCATCTCCTTCCTTATTGTATCTAGTGTACCCAACTGTCATCACCTCCATCCACTGCCATCTCCTTCACTATTGTATCTAGTGTACCCAACTGTCATCACCTCTATTAACTTCCATCTCCTTCCCTATTGTATCTAGTGTACCCAACTGTCATCACCTCTATCCACTTCCATCTCCTTCCCTATTGTATCTAGTGTACCCAACTGTCATCACCTTTAGTCACTGTCATCTCCTTCCCTATTGTATCTAGTGTACCCAACTGTCATTACCTCCATCCACTGTCACCTCCTTCCCTATTGTATCTAGTGTACCCAACTGTCATCACCTCCATCCACTGCCATCTCCTTCCCTGTTGTATCTAGTGTACCCAACTGTCACCACCTCCATCCACTGCCTCCTCCTTCCCTATTGTATCTAGTGTACCCAACTGTCATCACCTCCATCTACTGTCATCTCCTTCCCTATTGTATCTAGTGTACCCAACTGTCATTACCTCTATCCACTTCCATCTCCTTCCCTATTGTATCTAGTGTACCCAACTGTCATCACCTTTAGTCACTGTCATCTCCTTCCCTATTGTATCTAGTGTACCCAACTGTCATTACCTCCATCCACTGTCACCTCCTTCCCTATTGTATCTAGTGTACCCAACTGTCATCACCTCCATCCACTGCCATCTCCTTCCCTGTTGTATCTAGTGTACCCAACTGTCACCACCTCCATCCACTGCCTCCTCCTTCCCTATTGTATCTAGTGTACCCAACTGTCATCACCTCCATCTACTGTCATCTCCTTCCCTATTGTATCTAGTGTACCCAACTGTCATCACCTCCATCCACTGCCATCTCCTTCCCTATTGTATCTAGTATACCCAACTGTCATCACCTCCATCCACTGTCATATCCTTCCCTATTGTATCTAGTGTACCCAACTGTCATTACCTCCATCCACTGCCATCTCCTTCCCTATTGTATCTAGTGTACCCAACTGTCACCACCTCCATTCACTGTCATCTCCTTCCCTATTGCATCTAGTGTACCCAACTGTCATCACCTCCATCCCCTGCCATCTCCTTCCCTATTGTATCTAGTGTATCCAACTGTCATCACCTCCATCCACTGTCATCTCCTTCCTTATTGTATCTAGTGTACCCAACTGTCACCACCTCCATCCACTGCCTCCTCCTTCCCTATTGTATCTAGTGTACCCAACTGTCATCACCTCCATCCACTGCCATCTCCTTCCCTATTGTATCTAGTGTACCCAACTGTCATCACCTCCATCCACTGCCATCTCCTTCCTTATTGTATCTAGTGTACCCAACTGTCATCACCTCCATCCACTGCCATCTCCTTCACTATTGAATCTAGTGTACCCAACTGTCATCACCTCTATCCACTTCCATCTCCTTCCCTATTGTATCTAGTGTACCCAACTGTCATCACCTCTATCCACTTCTATCTCCTTCCCTATTGTATCTAGTGTACCCAACTGTCATCACCTTCAGTCACTGTCATCTCCTTCCCTATTGTATCTAGTGTACCCAACTGTCATTACCTCCATCCACTGTCACCTCCTTCCCTATTGTATCTAGTGTACCCAACTGTCATCACCTCCATCCACTGCCATCTCCTTCCCTATTGTATCTAGTGTACCCAACTGTCACCACCTCCATCCACTGCCTCCTCCTTCCCTATTGTATCTAGTGTACCCAACTGTCATCACCTCCATCCACTGCCATCTCCTTCTCTATTGTATCTAGTGTACCCAACTGTCATCACCTCCATCCACTGCCATCTCCTTCCCTATTGTATCTAGTGTACCCAACTGTCATCACCTCCATCCACTGCCATCTCCTTCCCTATTGTATCTAGTGTACCCAACTGTCACCACCTCCATCCACTGCCTCCTCCTTCCCTATTGTATCTAGCGTACCCAACTGTCATCACCTCCATCCACTGCCATCTCCTTCCCTATTGTATCTAGTGTACCCAACTGTCATCATCTCCATCCACTGCCATCTCCTTCCCTATTGTATCTAGTGTACCCAACTGTCATCACCTCCATTCACTGCTATTTCCTTCCCTATTGTATCTAATGTACCCAACTGTCATCACCTCTATTTACTGCCATCTCCTTCCCTATTGTATCTAGTGTACCCAACTGTCATCACCTCCATTCACTGCCATAATGTACCCAACTGTCATCACCTCTATTTACTGCCATCTCCTTCCCTATTGTATCTAGTGTACCCAACTGTCATCACCTCCATCCACTGCCATCTCCTTCCCTATTATATCTAGTGTACCCAACTGTCATCTCCTCCATCCACTGTCATCTCCTTCCCTATTGTATCTAGTGTACCCAACTTTCATTACCTCCATCCACTGCCATCTCCTTCCCTATTGTATCTAGTGTACCCAACTGTCACCACCTCCATCTACTGTCATCTCCCTCCATATTGTATCTAGTGTACCCAGCTGTCACCACCTCCATCCACTGCCTCCTCCTTCCCTATTGTATCTAGTGTACCCAACTGTCATCACCTCCATCCACTGCCATCTCCTTCCCTATTGTATCTAGTGTACCCAACTGTCACCACCTCCATCCACTGCCTCCTCCTTCCCTATTGTATCTAGTGTACCCAACTGTCATCACCTCCATCCACTGCCATCTCCTTCCCTATTGTATCTAGTGTACCCAACTGTCATTACCTCCATCCCCTGCCATCTCCTTCCCTATTGTATCTAGTGTACCCAACTGTCATCACCTCCATCCACTGCCATCTCCTTCCCTATTGTATCTAATGTACCCAACTGTCATCACTTCCATCCACTGCCATCTCCTTCCCTATTGTATCTAGTGTACCCAACTGTCATCACCTCCATCCACTGCCATCTCCTTCCCTATTGTATCTAGTGTACCCAACTGTCACCACCTCCATCCACTGCCTCCTCCTTCCCTATTGTATCTAGTGTACCCAACTGTCATCACCTCCATCCACTGCCATCTCCTTCCCTATTGTATCTAGTGTACCCAACTGTCATTACCTCCATCCCCTGCCATCTCCTTCCCTATCGTATCTAGTGTACCCAACTGTCATCACCTCCATCCACTGCCATCTCCTTCCCTATTGTATCTAATGTACCCAACTGTCATCACTTCCATCCACTGCCATCTCCTTCCCTATTGTATCTAGTGTACCCAACTGTCATCACCTCCATCCACTGCCATCTCCTTCCCTATTGTATCTAGTGTACCCAACTGTCACCACCTCCATCCACTGCCTCCTCCTTCCCTATTGTATCTAGTGTACCCAACTGTCATCACCTCCATCCACTGCCTCCTCCTTCCCTATTGTATCTAGTGTACCCAACTGTCATCACCTCCATCCACTGCCATCTCCTTCCCTATTGTATCTAGTGTACCCAACTGTCATCACCTTCATCCACTGCCATCTCCTTCCCTATTGTATCTAATGTACCCAACTGTCATCACCTCCATCCACTGTCATCTCCTTCCCTATTGTATCTAGTGTACCCAACTGTCATCACCTCCATCCACTGCCATCTTCTTCACTATTGTATCTAGTGTACCCAACTGTCATCACCTTCATCCACTGCCATCTCCTTCCCTATTGTATCTAGTGTACCCAACTGTCATCACCTCCATCCACTGCCATCTCCTTCACTATTGTATCTAGTGTACCCAACTGTCATCACCTTCATCCACTGCCATCTCCTTCCCTATTGTATCTAGTGTACCCAACTGTCATCACCTCCATCCACTGCCATCTCCTTCACTATTGTATCTAGTGTACCCAACTGTCATCACCTTCATCCACTGCCATCTCCTTCCCTATTGTATCTAGTGTAGCCAACTGTCATCACCTCCATCCACTGCTATCTCCTTCACTATTGTATCTAGTGTACCCAACTGTCATCACCTTCATCCACTGCCATCTCCTTCCGTATTGTATCTAGTGTACCCAACTGTCATCACCTTCATCCACTGCCATCTCCTTCCGTATTGTATCTAGTGTACCCAACTGTCATCACCTTCATCCACTGCCATCTTCTTCCCTATTGTATCTAGTGTACCCAACTGTCATCACCTCCATCCACTGCCATCTCCTTCCCTATTGTATCTAGTGTACCCAACCAGGCCCGGACTGGCCATAGGGCATACCGGGCAAATGCCCGGTGGGCAGCGGCGGCCCGCAGCGGCCCTCAGGCCGCCGGACAGCTTGTCACGTCTCCCCATCAGGGGCGGGCTGGGCCGGGATGCAAGGGGCCCTCGCTGCCATTTTTTTTAACGAAGTCGGCCCGATGCACGGCCGCATGCTGTGGCATTCTGGGACTTGTAGGCGGCAGGCTACACAAACGCCCTGTGATTGGCCGAACAGGGTCATGTGCGGCCGCACGCTGTGGAATTCTGGGACTTGTAGTCATGATGGGAGCACATGACCCTGTTCGGCCAATCACAGGGCGTTTGTGTTGCGCGCGCCCTGCAAATGGATCAGCGGAGCTGGTCACGTGTGGATGCGGCCAAGCGGGGCTGGTCGTGACCACTTGCTGGAGTCCTGCCTCTCTGCATGTTTCTGAGGTCTCTAAGTCTCATCTACCCCCCTCTCTGTCAGCGCCCCTCCCCTAGCCTCCTCTCTGTTAACCCACCTCCTCTCTGTCAGCCCACCCTCCCTTTGTCAGCCCACCCCCCCTTTGTTAGCCCACCTCCTCTCTGTCAGCCCACCCCCTATCTCAGCCCACCCCAACAGCCCTGCTCTGTCAGCCCACCCCTCCTCTATCAGCTCCCCTCTGTCAGCCCACCCCCCCTCTGTCAGCCCCCCCCTCTGTCATTCTACCCCCCCATCTCAGCCCACCCCCATCAGCCCTGCTCTGTCAGCCCACCCCCACTCTCAGCCCACCCCTCCTCTATCAGCTCCCCCCTGTCAGTCCACCCCCCCCTCTGTCAGCTCACTCCCCCCTCTGTCAGCCCACCCCCTCTCTGTCAGCCACAGCAGGGAGCCAGGCCAGCCACCTGCAGCAGGGTGCACTGTGCCAGCCAGCCAGCCAGCCACCCACCCACTGACCCACAGCAGGCAGCCAGGCCAGCACCCACCCACCCAAAGCAGGGTGCACCGTGCAAGCCAGCCACTGACCCACAGCAGGGTGCACCGTGCAAACCAGCCACTGACCCACAGCAGGGTGCACCGTGCAAGCCAGCCACTGACCCACAGCAGGGTGCACCGTGCAAGCCAGCCACTGACCCATAGCAGGGTTCACCGTGCAAGCCAGCCACTGACCCACAGCAGGGAGCCAGGCCAGTCACCCACAGCAGGTTGCACAGTGCAAGCCACCCACAGCAGGGAGCCAGGCCAGTCACCCACAGCATGCTGCACCGTGCCAGCCAGCCACCGACCCACCCACTGACCCACGGCAGAGAGCCAGGCCAGCCACCAACAGCAGGGTGCCAGGCAGCCACCCAAAGAAGCCAGCCACCCACAGTGACCCACCCAGAGCAGGGCCAGGGTGCCAGCCACCCATGGTGACTCATCCACAGCAGGGCCAGGGTGCCAGCCAGCCATCCACGGTGACCCACCCACACCAGCAAACCAGCCAACCACCCACAGGAGCCAGCCAGCCAGCCACGGTGACCCACCCACAGCAGGGAGCCAGCCAGCTACCCACAGAAGCAAACCAGCCATGGTGACTATCCACAGCAGGATGCCAGCCAGCCACCCACGGTTACCCACCCACACCAGGGATCCAGCCAGCCACAGCAGGGTGCCGGCCAGCCACCAACAGGTGCCAGCTAGCCACCCACAGGAACCAGCCTCAGGGGATGCGGGAGCCAGCCACAGCTACAGCACCCATAGTTAAGGTAAGAGTAGTGCTACAATTTTATTTCTACTTTGTGAGAGGTTGGGGCAGGGGTTAGAGTCATGGCACAAAGAGGGGGTCCCATTAGACTCTGTTCTAGTCCCTAATGGGGCCTGGAGGGGACACTTTCTAACAGACTGTCCATGGGACACTGTTAGAAAAAGACCCCCCTCCAGGTCCCATTAGACTCTGTTGTTAAACAGTGGTTTTTTTTTTAAAAGGTTCCCTATTGTTAAACAGTGTTTTTTTTTTTAAAAGGTTTCCTATTGTATCTAGTGTACCCAACTGTCATCACCTCCATCCGCTGCCATCTCCTTCCCTATTGTATATAGTGTACCCAACTGTCATTACCTCCATCCACTGCCATCTCCTTCCCTATCGTATCTAGTGTACCCAACTGTCATCACCTCCATACACTGCCATCCCTATTGTATCTAGTGTACCCAACTGTCATCACCTCCATCCACTGCCATCTCTTTCCCTATTGTATATAGTGTACCCAACTGTCATCACCTCCATCCACTGCCATCTCCTTCCCTATTGTATCTAGTGTACCCAACTGTCATCACCTCCATCCACTGCCATCTCCTTCCATATTGTATCTAGTGTACCCAAATGTCATCACCTCCATCCACTGCCATCTCCTTCCCTATTGTATCTAGTGTACCCAAATGTCATCACCTCCATCCACTGTCATCTCCTTCCCTATTGTATCTAGTGTACCCAACTGCCATTACCTTCATCCCACAGACATCTCCTTCCCTATTGTATCTAGTGTACCCAACTGTCATTACCTCCATCCACTGCCATCTCCTTCCCTATCGTATCTAGTGTACCCAACTGTCATCACCTCCATCCACTGCCATCTCTTTCCCTATTGTATATAGTGTACCCAACTGTCATCACCTCCATCCACTGCCATCTCCTTCCCTATTGTATCTAGTGTACCTAACTGTCATCACCTCCATCCACTGCAATCTCCTTCCCTATTGTATCTAGTGTACCCAACTGTCATCACCTCCATCCACTGCCATCTCCTTCACTATTGTATCTAGTGTACCCAACTGTCATCACCTTCATCCACTGCCATCTCCTTCCCTATTGTATCTAGTGTACCCAACTGTCATCACCTCCATCCACTGCCATCTCCTTCCCTATTGTATCTGATGTACCCAACTGTCATCACCTCCATCCACTGCCATCTCATACCCTATTGTATCTAGTGTACCCAACTGTCATCACCTCCATCCACTGCCATCTCCTTCCCTATTGTATCTGATGTACCCAACTGTCATCACCTCCATCCACTGCCATCTCATACCCTATTGTATCTAGTGTACCCAACTGTCATCACCTCCATCCACTGCCATCTCCTTCCTTATTGTATCTAGTGTACCCAACTGTCATCACCTCCATCCACTGCCATCTCTTTCCCTATTGTATCTGATGTACCCAACTGTCATCACCTCCATCCACTGCCATCTCATACCCTATTGTATCTAGTGTACCCAACTGTCATCACCTCCATCCACTGCCATCTCCTTCCCTATTGTATCTAGTGTACCCAACTGTCATCACCTCCATCCACTGCCATCTCTTTCCCTATTGTATCTAGTGTACCCAACTGTCATCACCTCCATCCACTGCCATCTCCTTCCATATTGTATCTAGTGTACCCAACTGTCATCACCTCCATCCACTGCCATCTCCTTCCCTATTGTATCTAGTGTACCCAACTGTCATCACCTACATCCACTGCCATCTCCTTCCCTATTGTATCTAGTGTACCCAACTGTCATCACCTCCATCCGCTGCCATCTCCTTCCCTATTGTATATAGTGTACCCAACTGTCATTACCTCCATCCACTGCCATCTCCTTCCCTATTGTATCTAGTGTACCCAACTGTCATCACCTCCATCCACTGCCATCTCCTTCCCTATTGTATCTAGTGTACCCAACTGTCATCACCTCCATCCACTGCCATCTCTTTCCCTATTGTATATAGTGTACTCAACTGTCATCAACTCCATCCACTGCCATCTCCTTCCCTATTGTATCTAGTGTATCCAACTGTCATCACCTCCATCCACTGCCATCTCCTTCCTTATTGTATCTAGTGTACCCAACTGTCACCACCTCCATCCACTGCCTCCTCCTTCCCTATTGTATCTAGTGTACCCAACTGTCATCACCTCCATCCACTGTCATCTCCTTCCCTATTGTATCTAGTGAACCCAACTGTCATCACCTCCATCCACTGCCATCTCCTTCCCTAATGTATCTACTGTACCCAACTGTCATCACCTCCATCCACTGCCATCTCCTTCCATATTGTATCTAGTGTACCCAACTGTCATCACCTCCATCCACTGCCATCTCCTTCACTATTGTATCTCGTGTACCCAACTGTCATCACTTCCATCCACTGCCATCTCCTTCCCTATTGTATCTACTGTACCCAACTGTCATCACCTCCATCCACTGCCATCTCCTTTCATATTGTATCTAGTGTACCCAACTGTCCTCACCTCCATCCACTGCCATCGCCTTCACTATTGTATCTAGTGTACCCAACTGTCATTACCTCCATCCACTGCCATCTCCTTCCCTATCGTATCTAGTGTACCCAACTGTCATCACCTCCATACACTGCCATCCCTATTGTATCTAGTGTACCCAACTGTCATCACCTCCATCCACTGCCATCTCTTTCCCTATTGTATATAGTGTACCCAACTGTCATCACCTCCATCCACTGCCATCTCCTTCCCTATTGTATCTAGTGTACCCAACTGTCATCACCTCCATCCACTGCCATCTCCTTCCATATTGTATCTAGTGTACCCAAATGTCATCACCTCCATCCACTGCCATCTCCTTCCCTATTGTATCTAGTGTACCCAAATGTCATCACCTCCATCCACTGCCATCTCCTTCCCTATTGTATCTAGTGTACCAAACTGTCATTACCTTCATCCCACAGACATCTCCTTCCCTATTGTATCTAGTGTACCCAACTGTCATCACCTCCATCCGCTGCCATCTCCTTCCCTATTGTATATAGTGTACCCAACTGTCATTACCTCCATCCACTGCCATCTCCTTCCCTATCATATCTAGTGTACCCAACTGTCATCACCTCCATACACTGCCATCCCTATTGTATCTAGTGTACCCAACTGTCATCACCTCCATCCACTGCCATCTCTTTCCCTATTGTATATAGTGTACCCAACTGTCATCACCTCCATCCACTGCCATCTCCTTCCCTATTGTATCTAGTGTACCTAACTGTCATCACCTCCATCCACTGCCATCTCCTTCCCTATTGTATCTAGTGTACCCAACTGTCATCACCTCCATCCACTGCCATCTCCTTCCTTATTGTATCTAGTGTACCCAACTGTCATCACCTCCATCCACTGCCATCTCCTTCCCTATTGTATCTGATGTACCCAACTGTCATCACCTCCATCCACTGCCATCTCATACCCTATTGTATCTAGTGTACCCAACTGTCATCACCTCCATCCACTGCCATCTCCTTCCCTATTGTATCTAGTGTAACCAACTGTCATCACCTCCATCCACTGCCATCTCTTTCCCTATTGTATCTAGTGTACCCAACTGTCATCACCTCCATCCACTGCCATCTCCTTCCCTATTGTATCTAGTGTACCCAACTGTCATTACCTTCATCCATTGCCATCTCCTTCCATATTGTATCTAGTGTACCCAACTGTCATCACTTCCATCCACTGCCATCTCCTTCCCTATTGTATCTAGTGTACCCAACTGTCATCACCTCCATCCGCTGCCATCTCCTTCCCTATTGTATATAGTGTACCCAACTGTCATTACCTCCATCCACTGCCATCTCCTTCCCTATTGTATCTAGTGTACCCAACTGTCATCAACTCCATCCACTGCCATCTCCTTCCCTATTGTATCTAGTGTATCCAACTGTCATCACCTCCATCCACTGCCATCTCCTTCCCTATTGTATCTAGTGTATCCAACTGTCATCACCTCCATCCACTGCCATCTCCTTCCTTATTGTATCTAGTGTACCCAACTGTCACCACCTCCATCCACTGCCTCCTCCTTCCCTATTGTATCTAGTGTACCCAACTGTCATCACCTCTATCCACTGTCATCTCCTTCCCTATTGTATCTAGTGAACCCAACTGTCATCACCTCCATCCACTGCCATCTCCTTCCCTATTGTATCTACTGTACCCAACTGTCATCACCTCCATCCACTGCCATCTCCTTCCATATTGTATCTAGTGTACCCAACTGTCATCACCTCCATCCACTGCCATCTCCTTCACTATTGTATCTCGTGTACCCAACTGTCATCACCTCCATCCACTGCCATCTCCTTCCCTATTGTATCTACTGTACCCAACTGTCATCACCTCCATCCACTGCCATCTCCTTTCATATTGTATCTAGTGTACCCAACTGTCATCACCTCCATCCACTGCCATCTCCTTCACTATTGTATCTAGTGTACCCAACTGTCATCACCTTCATTCACTGCCATCTCCTTCCCTATTGTATCTAGTGTACCCAACTGTCATCACCTCCATCTACTGTCATCTCCTTCCCTATTGTATCTAGTGTACCCAACTGTCATTACCTCCATCCACTGCCATCTCCTTCCCTATTGTATCTAGTGTACCCAACTGTCATTACCTCCATCCACTGCCATCTCCTTCACTATTGTATCTAGTGTACCCAACTGTCATCACCTCCATCTACTGTCATCTCCTTCCCTATTGTATCTAGTGTACCCAACTGTCATTACCTCCATCCACTGCCATCTCCTTCCCTATTGTATCTAGTGTACCCAACTGTCATTACCTCCATCCACTGCCATCTCCTTCACTATTGTATCTAGTGTACCCAACTGTCATCACCTCCATCTACTGTCATCTCCTTCCCTATTGTATCTAGTGTACCCAACTGTCATTACCTCCATCCACTGCCATCTCCTTCACTATTGTATCTAGTGTACCCAACTGTCATTACCTCCATCCACTGCCATCTCCTTCACTATTGTATCTAGTGTACCCAACTGTCATCACCTTCAGTCACTGTCATCTCCTTCCCTATTGTCTCTAGTGTACCCAACTGTCATCACCTCCATCCACTGCCATCTCCTTCCCTATTGTATCTAGTGTACCCAACTGTCATCACCTCCATCCACTGCCATCTCCTTCCCTATTTTATCTTGTGTACCCAAATGTCATCACCTCCATCCACTGTCATCTCCTTCCCTATTGTATCTAGTGTACCCAACTGTCATCACCTTCATCCACTGCCATCTCCTTCCCTATTGTATCTAGTGTACCCAACTGTCATCACCTCCATCTACTGTCATCTCCTTCCCTATTGTATCTAGTGTACCCAACTGTCATCACCTTCATCCACTGCCATCTCCTTCCCTATTGTATCTAATGTACCCAACTGTCATCACCTCTATTTACTGCCACCTCCTTCCCTATTGTATCTAGTGTACCCAACTGTCATCACCTCCATCCACTGCCATCTCCTTCCCTATTGTATCTAGTGTACCCAACTGTCACCACCTCCATCTACTGCCATCTCCTTCCCTATTGTATCTAGTGTACCCAACTGTCATCACCTCCATCCACTGCCATCTCCTTCCTTATTGTATCTAGTGTACCCAACTGTCATCGCCTCCATCCACTGCCATCTCCTTCACTATTGTATCTAGTGTACCCAAATGTCATCACCTCCATCTACTGCCATCTTCTTCCCTATTGTATCTAGTGTACCCAACTGTCATCACCTCCATCCACTGCCATCTCATACCCTATTGTATCTAGTGTACCCCACTGTCATCACCTCCATCCACTGCCATCTCCTTCCCTATTGTATCTAGTGTACCCAACTGTCATCACCTCAATCCACTGCCATCTCCTTCCCTATTGTATCTAGTGTACCCAACTGTCATCATCTCCATCCACTGCCATCTCCTTCCCTATTGTATCTAATGTATCCAACTGTCATCACCTCCATCCGCTGCCATCTCCTTCCCTATTGTATATAGTGTACCCAACTGTCATTACCTCCATCCACTGCCATCTCCTTCCCTATCATATCTAGTGTACCCAACTGTCATCACCTCCATCCACTGCCATCTCTTTCCCTATTGTATCTAGTGTACCCAACTGTCATCAACTCCATCCACTGCCATCTCCTTCCCTATTGTATCTAGTGTATCCAACTGTCATCACCTCCATCCACTGCCATCTCCTTCCCTATTGTATCTAGTGTATCCAACTGTCATCACCTCCATCCACTGCCATCTCCTTCCTTATTGTATCTAGTGTACCCAACTGTCAGCACCTCCATCCACTGCCTCCTCCTTCCCTATTGTATCTAGTGTACCCAACAGTCATCACCTCCATCCACTGTAATCTCCTTCCCTATTGTATCTAGTGAACCCATCTGTCATCACCTCCATCCACTGCCATCTCTTTCCCTATTGTATCTAGTGTACCCAACTGTCATCACCTCCATCCGCTGCCATCTCCTTCCCTATTGTATATAGTGTACCCAACTGTCATTACCTCCATCCACTGCCATCTCCTTCCCTATCGTATGTAGTGTACCCAACTGTCATCACCTCCATACACTGCCATCTCCTTCCCTATTGTATCTAGTGTACCCATCTGTCATCACCTCCATCCACTGTCATCTCCTTCCCTATTGTATCTAGTGTACCCAACTGTCATCACCTCCATACACTGCCATTCCTATTGTATCTAGTGTACCCAACTGTCATCACCTCCATCCACTGCCATCTCTTTCCCTATTGTATCCAGTGTACCCAACTGTCATTACCTTTATCCATTGCCATCTCCTTCCCTATTGTATATAGTGTACCCAACTGTCATTACCTCCATCCACTGCCATCTCCTTCCCTATCGTATCTAGTGTACCCAACTGTCATCACCTCCATACACTGCCATCTCCTTCCCTATTGTATCTAGTGTACCCAACTGTCATCACCTCCATCCACTGTCATCTCCTTCCCTATTGTATCTAGTGTACCCAACTGTCATCACCTCCATACACTGCCATTCCTATTGTATCTAGTGTACCCAACTGTCATCACCTCCATCCACTGCCATCTCAAACCCTATTGTATCCAGTGTACCCAACTGTCATTACCTTCATCCATTGCCATCTCTTTCCTTATTGTATCTAGTGTACCCAACTGTCATCACCTCCATCCGCTGCCATCTCCTTCCCTATTGTATATAGTGTACCCAACTGTCATTACCTCCATCCACTGCCATCTCCTTCCCTATCGTATCTAGTGTACCCAACTGTCATCACCTCCATACACTGCCATCTTCTTCCCTATTGTATCTAGTGTACCCAACTGTCATCACCTCCATCCACTGTCATCTCCTTCCCTATTGTATCTAGTGTACCCAACTGTCATCACCTCCATACACTGCCATTCCTATTGTATCTAGTGTACCCAACTGTCATCACCTCCATCCACTGCCATCTCTTTCCCTATTGTATCCAGTGTACCCAACTGTCATTACCTTCATCCATTGCCATCTCCTTCCATATTGTATCTAGTGTACCCAACTGTCATCACCTCCATCCGCTGCCATCTGCTTCCCTATTGTATCTAGTGTACCCAACTGTCATTACCTCCAACCACTGCCATCTCCTTCCCTATTGTATCTAGTGTACCCAACAGTCATCACCTCCATCCACTGCCATCTCTTTCCCTATTGTATCCAGTGTACCCAACTGTCATCATCTCCATCCACTGCCATCTCCTTCCCTATTGTATCTAGTGTACCCAACTGTCATCACCTCCATCCGCTGCCATTTCCTTCCCTATTGTATATAGTGTACCCAATTGTCATTACCTTCATCCATTGCCATCTCCTTCCATATTGTATCTAGTGTACCCAACTGTCATCACCTCTATCCACTGCCATCTCTTTCCCTATTGTATCTAGTGTACCCAACTGTCATCCATAAGCCGTGCCATGTGGAAAACATCTTCACACATGTAAGGTTTAAAGCTCCAAACTATCTGTCCTGTTCAATGTTATAGGAGGTCAATATGTCTGAGTTTCTTGCAGATGTACCAATAAGAAATACTCGAGTTTATGGGAACATTTAGGATAAGGAGACCACCTTTGCCGGTGGGAACACAGGATGGAAGAACTCTTTAATAAGCAGTTTCTATTTCTCCCATATCTACACTTTTTTCCTGTTTTTTCCGTTGTCGGTCATGTGATTATTTTTGTTCTTTGTAAGAGAATGATGACTATTACAATAATTCTGTAATAATACAATAACATCTGTATGATCATTTCTGGGACTTTCCGATCCATTTCCTGGATTTTGTTTCTCTGTTCTCATTCTGTAGAAAACTATAAATCTGTATATATTGTGCAATAAATAATTGTGCTCACCTAGAACAAATGTACTTTATACATATTATCATTGTCGGATCTCCTGATTAGAATGGGCATGTGAGGGGATGGAGAAGAATGGGGGGGGGGGGGGTCTATCCATTGAGAAGTTAAAGGTATTTGCAGGGCCATCTTAATAGCATCATGGGCCCCTGGGCAAAGTAATGCACTGGGGCCCCTGCCAGCCTGCCCCAAATTTACACACCTATTTAAGAATTAAAGTATCAATAGTTGATAGAATTAAATATATATATATATATATATATATATATTAGTACTTTCAGTAAAATAGATTATAAACAATAAGAAAACATGCCATAAATCAAAGACAAATTCAACACAAAGAGCACAGGGGGGAGGCAGAAGGGCATCAGGAGGGCAAAGTACAAGTTCTGGGATTCCACTCAGGACAAGGCCATCATCCTGGGAAAACCTAGGAAAATGCATGACTATCCTAGCAGATATGGGACAGTTGGCAAATATGATGTAATGCAAGACTATCATGGGGCCCCCCATGCACATGGGGCCCCTGGGCAGTGCCCAAGTGTGCCCAGGCATTAAGACAGCCCTGGGTATTTTACCTTGGAACTAAAACTGTGGTTCTTTCTGTGTCTGGGGCAGGTCAGGGGGTGAATCAGACTGAACACAACCTGGAGGTGAAGCTGAGGAACCTGAGTATTGAAATGCACTCCAGATTGAGCCAAATATACGAGGATGGTAAGGGAAATGCAAGGGTGATGCTTGATGAGGGGTTGGCCAATCATCTCATTCTATGAATGTTCTCCCCCACCAGATTCCCAGATGATGGAGAAACTGACAACCATTGAAAACTTCATAAAGGACTTCAGAAGTAGGTGTGGGGGTTTGGAGATGTCCAGAGTGGAGGGTGCATAAATTATAACTTGTAGTCTACCCTAATAAGTGCTGACCCTGGCAAGTGCTGTCAGTTGCTGAGACACCAAGGTTATGGGTGAGATACAAAGAAAAACAGGGCCTCTTACATGTTTAACGACCAGCCACTGCCACCTTTCTATCCTTTAATTAGCACCAGATAAGCCACCAATGCAGTCCAAATTTTTCCTGATTCCAGTGGAAGAACAAGTCATCATATTGGTGGTTTAACCTTGAACTTCCCCAACGCCAGCAGATGTGCCAGAAATGTGTTTATAGTTCAGCCTCGGCCTCCTTATACTGATTCTTCCAGGCCACAGTACAATCAGTGCTTGTATTAACGGGCTTTTGTTAGCGTTAAACAGGTTTTACATTCCCATAATAGTCTATAGAAATGGTCTCCGAACTGTGGCCCTTTTGTTGCTTCTATCTGGCCCTTAGGGCACTATTTCGTCAACAGATACCAACAATGGGGCACAATCCCCGACACCAATGAAGTGCACAATTCTTCCCAGTGACACCAACGATGGGGCACAATTCCTCCCATTGACACCAACGATGGGGCACAATTCCTCCTAATGACACCAATTATGGGGGCACAACTCTTCCCATTGACACCAAGGATGGGGCATTGTTTATTTCCATTGATGTTGGGACCTTTTCTACTCCCACTGGCCACAGTCCAGCCCCTCTAAAGTCTGAAGAACAGTAAAATGGCCCTTTGTTTAGAAAGTTTGGCGACCCCTGGTCTATAGCAAACTTGCTATAAACCTATTCTCGAGGAACCCCTACTAAAACCAAATCATTGGTTGGTAGAAAAAGATCTCCTTACATTGATGGTCAGTTGGAAACCCTTACAGTGGTGGGCAGAATGCCATCCTTACAAACAAATAAAAAGATCTCCGGTGTCATGCTGCTGGTTCTGCTAAATGGAGTTTGCCCTTGAAATATGAAGACACCGTCATATGGGAGGTCAGTCAATCGCAACTCAAGGAACCCCTTAGCAACTTCAGGAGGGACCTTAGTTGACAATGCCAGATCTATATCAATGCAAAACCAGCTTGAAGCAGGTTAGAAGGCGGTCAACCTTGGGTCAGATGCACATGTCAGTGAATTCTGAATGATCTGACATCAAACCAGTGCCATCGTTATAAGCTCAAAGCCCGTCAACACAGACCTTAGGGAAGAAATTGGGATGAAATGACTCTATATACTGCACAGTCTGTCTTTGCCTTGTAATAGTATACAGTATATAGCAGCAATAGTGTCTGGGAAGGTGAATGTGTGTATCGTTCAGAGGGCAGGCTGATGGCTAAGTTGGGTTAATTTGTAGACTGATGCCCGTTTTTTTTTGTCTTTACAGGTGCCAGAGTGATAACTAACGTGGCAGAAAGTGCATTAATGATGAAGCGTTATACATCCCCTGAAGTATTAGGTAATGGCAGGATGGGGTGGGTATGTCCGGATGGGGGGGTGTTATGGAGAGTTACGTCATCTTATGCTGCGTACACAGGATCGGAAATTCCGACAAGAAAACCGTGAATTTTTTTCCAATGGAATTTTGGCTCAAACTTGTGTTGCATACACACGGTCACACAAATCTTGACGGAAATTCCAAAGGTCAAGAACGCGGTGACGTACAAGACGTACGACGAGCCGAGATCAATGAGGTTCAATAGGCAGTTCGGCTCTTCTGCGTGTTTTTTTGTGTGTATGAATTTCATACAGACGATCGGAATTTCCGATAAGGAACTTTTTCCGTCAGAAAAATAGAGAGCCTGCTCTCAATCTTTTGTTGGCGGAAATTCCGACAGGAAATGTCCGATGGAGCCTACACACGGTTGGAATTTCCGACCAAAAGCTCACATCGGACATTTCTTGTCGGAATTTCCGATCGTGTGTACTCGGCATAAGTCCAAACTGCTAACTGCCCCTATTTCAGCAGGTGCTGATTGCGGGGGCCTACATAAGTGGGGTGGGGGATGTACCTGAGAATGGGTGTGGTTTGTTGAAATATGAGAGTACTGTCTATCCAGATGCTCTTTCTGTAAAATCTCTCCAAGGATCCTCCCAGCCCCCCCATCTCATTGGTGACCTTACCCCAATATTAGTCGGTGTATCTCTCTCAATTACAGGATCCTTTTCCAGTGACAATCAGAGGATTTTGTCAGCTGTGGGCAAAATTAAAACCAAGATGCAGAAAGAAAATGGTGAGTTCATCGCCTTCCAGCTACAAAGACCCACCAAACCTTCATTTCCCAGAATATCCTCCCGTCACAGTTGTGCATTGTGATGTGTTTATTGCACAAAAAATAAATTCATATAACACGTTTACATGTGCTACCCTTGACTTTCATGGGTCCCCCAACACGCTAAAATACAGAACTTTATTCTGGGACACACTTTAACCCAATGTGCTCCCAAGTATGAGCCTCAACAATGGAAAGCGCCAACAAGGCCCTAAAGGTTTCATCACAGATCAGAGGATACAGATTCATAAATACTTTCCAGAGTATAATGCATGGAATATGGATTGTACATCTATGAGGTCATTGTATATGTGAAGGAACAATTATGATGAGAACACTCTGAAATAAAACTCCCCCCCCCCCCCTCCTATCCACTATGTTTTATCTCTTCATCCCTTCTCTTATTTCCGTCTAAACCTCTGTCTCTTCTCTTCCCTCTTCTATCTCTCTCCCCCTCCTCTCTCTTCCCTCGTCCTCTCCTTTTCCCCCTCTTTACCCTTCCTTCTCTTCCTCCTCTACCCTTTTCTTCCCCCCTCCTCCCTGTCCACCCCCCCTTTTGTCTTCTCTCCCTCCCTGCCCTCCTTTCCTTTCTCCCCTCTCTCTACACTCTTTTCTCTCCCTTATCCTTCGTTCTTTTTTTCTCTGTCTATCTCTCCCCTCCCTTCTTTTTTTTTTCTCTTTTGCCCCACACCCCCTCTCTCTGACTCTTTTCTATCCCCCTTCTCATTCTCTCCTCTTTACCCTTCCTTCTCTTCTCTCTCTACCCTTCTCTTTCTCCCTCCTCCCTGTTCTCCCCACTCCTCTCTTATTTTCCTCTCTATTTCTCCTCTCTCCCCGCTCTCTCTCTTTCCCTCTCCTTCTCTCTCCCCTCTCTTCCCCCTTCTCTCACTTTCCCTCCTCTCATCCTCTACTCCCCCTCTCCCTTTCTATTTCTCCCCCCTCCCCTTCTCTCCTTTTTATTTCTCCTCCTCTCCCTCTCTTCCCCCTCTCCTTTACTCTCTCCCTCTTTCTCTCCCCCCTCACTTTCTTCTCTCCCCCTTCACCTACTTCTCTACCCTCTCTTCCCCCTCTACTCCCTCCTTCCCTACTCTTCCCTCTCTCTCTCCCCTCTCTCTCTTTCCCCCAACCTCTCTCTTCTTCACTTTCTTCTCTCCCGCCCTGCCCTCATCTCCTCCCTCTTCCCTCCTCCTCTCTCTCTCTCTACACTCTTTACTCTCCCTTCTCCTTCTATCTTTTTTTTCTGCCTATCTCCCCCTCCCTTCTTTTTTTTCTCTTTTCCCTCACACCTCCTCCCCCTCTCTCTGTCTCTTTTCCATTCCCCCTCTCTTTCTCCCCTCTCTCTCTCCCCCCCTCCTCTCTCTTTCTCCCCCTCATTACCATTTCTTCTCTTCTCTATCTACCCTTCTCTTTCCCCCTCCTCCCTGTTCTCCCTACTCCTCTCTTATTTTCCTCTCTATTTCTCCTCTCTCCCCATTCTCTCTCTTTCCCTCTCCTTCTCTCTCTTCCTTCTCTTTCCCTTCTCTCTCCTTTCCTCCTCTCTTCCCCTACTCCCCCCTCTCCCTCTCTATTTCTCTCCCTCCCCTTCTCTCTCCTCTTTATTTCTCCTCCTCTCCTTCACTTTCCCCCCTCCTTTACTCTCTCCCTCTCCCCCTCACTTTGTTCTCTCCCCCCTCAACCCTCCTCGCCTTCTCTCCCCCTTCACCTACTTCTCTACCCTCTCCCCCCTTCTCCCCTCCCCCTTCTCCCCTACTCTTCCCTCTCTCTCTCTTCCTCCTCCCTCTCTCTCCTTCACTTTCTTCTCTCCCTCCCTGCCCTCCTCTCCTCCCTCTTCCCTCCTCCTTTCTCTCTACTCTCTTTATTCTTCCTTCTGTTTCTATATTTTTTCTCTGTCTATCACTCCTCTCTCTTCTTTTTTCTTTCTCTTCTTCCGCACACCTCTTCCCCCTCTCACTGTCTCTTTTCCATTCCCCCACTCTTCCTCCCCCACACTCTCCTCTATCTTTTCCCCTCTCTGTCCCTTTCCCCCCTTCTCTCTTTTTCTTTTTCTCTACTCTACATTATCTCCCTCTTCCCTCTCTCTCTCTCTCACCCCCTCTATCCTTTCTATTTCCACTTTCTTCTCTCTCTCTCTTCCTCTTCTTTTTCTCTGCCCATCTTTCTCTCTTTCTCACCCCCTCCCTCCTCCTCTCTCGTTTCTCTCTCCCCTCCCTCTTCCTCTCTTTTCTCTTGCCCCCTCTCTCTCTCCCCCACCCCCTCCCCTCTCCCTATCTTTCCTTTCCCACTATCTCTCTCTCCTCTCTCCTTTTTTCTCTTCCTTTGCCCTCCCTCTTTCCTTTCTCTCTCTCCCCCTTTCTCTCCCTCTCCTCTCCTCTCACCTCCCCTCTCTGCTCTCTCTGTCTTTTCTCTCCCTCCCTCTCCTCTCCTCTATTTCCTCCTTCTCTTTCTCTCCCCCTCCCTCTCCTCTCTTTCCTCCTTCCTTCTCTTTCTCTCCCCCTCCCTCTCCTCTCTCTCCTCCATGCTCTCTATATCTTTTCTCTCCCTCCCTCTCCTCTCCTCTCTTTCCTCCCTCTCTTTCTCTCCCCCTCCTCTCTCTCCTCTATGCGCTCTATCTTTTCTCTCCCTCCCACTCCTCTCCTCTCTTTCCTCCTTCTCTCTCTCTCTCCCCTCCCTCTCCTCTCACCTCCCCCTTTGCTCTCTCTATCTTTTCTCTCCCTCCCTCTTTCTCCTTCCTCCCTCTTTCCTCTCTCCTCCCCCTCCCCATTTTCCAGGCACAGTGGACCCGTTGTGCGGTAAAGACTGGATACATTATGGCTTCAGCTGTTATTTCATGTCATGGAATGTACGTTCCTGGGAAAACGCCAAGAAATACTGTGAGAATAGGAAGGCGCACCTGGTGGTCATCAATGGCGAGGACGAGATGGTGAGAATAGGCAGGCTGACTCTTGTACTCCACGTAAAACCAAACATCTCTTTCAGAGAAGATAAGTTCTATCACTTATTGTCAAAAATGTCTCCTCTGTGCCCCCCTCTGGTTTAGTTTCACTTTGCTACTGTAGCCTGATATCCCTGATTTAAGGGCTAAGCACTATCAACTGCCATATCCCCGTCCATTATGAGCTTCTCACTCGGGCGCACAATATTGGGGTTAGCGTAAAAAAAACTAAAAAAACTGTGATGGTATGGTACTAAGAATTCAGTCAGCATTCATCCTGCACTGGTCTGAATTCAGTAAGGGAAGCCAGATTTGTTGTTACACTCTCAGAGTTTAGAAAAGGGTGATAATGATACAGTAGATGCTAACAGATGTACCACACACCTCACATAGGAAAACAAAGTCCCATCTTTAAGGGACACTGCCTGCTTTTGATTCCCCCTGTCTGACTGAAGAAGTGTGTCTCCATGATGGCTTCTCAATGAGCCCCACTGAATTCCCAGGGAAGTGTCTCCATGATGGCCTCTCCATGAGCCCCACTGAATTTCCCAGGGAAGTGTCTCCACGATGGTCTCTCCAGGATCCCCGCTTAATTCCCAGGGAAGTGTCTCCATGACGGTTTCTCTATGAACCCCACTGAATTCCCAGCTATGTGCTTTCATGTTGGTTTCTCCGTTATATCCACTGAATTCCCAGCGAAATGCCTCCATGATGGACTCTCTACGATCCCCGATGAATTCCCAGGGAAGTATCTCCATGATGGTTTCTTCATGAGCCCCACTTAATTCCCAGGGAAAGGCCTCCATGTTGGTTACTCCATGATCCCCAATGAATTGCCAGGGAAGTGCCTCCATGATGGCCTCACCATGATCCTTGCTGAATTCCCAGTGAAGTGACTCCATGATGGTGTCTCTACAATCCCTGCTGAATTCCAAGGGAAGTGTCTCCATGCTGGCCTCTCCATGATTCTTGCTGAAATCCCAGGGAAGTGTAGCCATGATGGTATCTCTATGATCCCCACTGAACGCCTAGGAAAGCATCTTCATTAAGGTGTCACCATGATCCCTACTAAATACCCAGGGAAGTGCCTCCATGATGGTTTCTCCATGAGCATTCCTGAATTCCCAGGGAAATGTCTCCATGATGATCTCTCCATGTGCCTTGCTGAATTCCTAGGGTAGTGTCTACATAATAGTCTCTCCATGATCCCCACTGAATTCCCAGGGAAGTGTCTCCATGATGGCCTCTCCATGATCCCAACTGAATTCCCAGGGAAGTGCCTCCATGATGGTCTCTCCATGATACCCACTTAATTCCCAGGGTTGTGCCTTCATGATGGCCTCTCCATGATGCCTGCTGAATTCCCAGGAAAGTGTCTCCATGATGGTTTCTC
The DNA here is from genome assembly GCA_029206835.1 of Rana muscosa. Taxonomy (NCBI): domain Eukaryota; kingdom Metazoa; phylum Chordata; class Amphibia; order Anura; family Ranidae; genus Rana; species Rana muscosa. Next base: position 394,217,914 of record CM055118.1, read on the forward strand.
CATGATCCCCACTGAATTCCCAGCAAAGTGCCTCCATGATTTCCAGCTAAGTGCCCTTATGTTGGTTTCTCCATTATACCCACTGAATTCCCAGCGAAGCGCCTCCATGATGGCCTCTCCACGATCCCTGATGAATTCCCAGGGAAGTGTCTCCATGATGGTTCCTTCATGACCCCCACTGAATTCCCAGGGAAAGGCCTCCATGTTGGTTACTCCATGATCCCCAATAAATTGCCAGGGAAGTACCTCCATGTTGGCTACACCATGATCCCCAATAAATTGCCAGGGAAGTGCCTCCATGATGGCCTCTCCATGCTCCTTGCTGAATTCCCAGTGAAGTGACTCCCTGATGGTGTCTACAATCCCTGCTGAATTCCAAGGGAAGTGTCTCCATGCTGGCCTCTCCATGATCCTTGCTGAAATCCCAGGGAAGTGTATCCATGATGGTCTCTCCATGATCCCCACTGAACTCCCAGGGAAGTGTCTGGGAGTGTCTTCATGGTCTCACCATTTCAACAATCATTCCTTTACCAAGATCTTCATCTGATGAGTTGGTGCCACTCAAGGGAGATTCCATTTCTGTAATAGCCTGCAGCAATCTGCCCTTTTCCTCAATCTCCTCCTGAAATGTCCCAGGCTACTGGGGAGGGAGGGGGACAGATTACTGAGACAGGGATAGTACTGGGGTTACCATGTGAAGTCACTTCCTTACCCGCCATCCATTCTGTCGCCGTTGCTGTGGTATCCACCCTCTGGCTGGTACTGGCATAGGCACTCTCCTTCATCTGTTGGAATCTCTCATCATTCTCATACTTCTCCTTGAACACACTGCTGCTTTGTTTCAGAGAGGCAACCAGCTTCTTCTGCTTTTTCAATGCCTCCTCCAGAGACTTCAGTTTGGATTCTTCCCTTTTACTACTTCCAGATTTACTAGGCAGGGATTTATTTTTCCTGAAATCTGCTTTCAGGACACCAAGCTTCTGTTCCTCCTCAGTAATAAGGCAAAGTCTTTTTCACCACTGATAGGCTGGTAAGCACTGAAAGGCTGGTAAGCACTCCCTTTGAGTAGGGACAAGCCCAGGATCAAATGCAGCTTGAGCACATGGTGTAGGCCTCAATGCCTCTGGAGAGCCTCTACCTTCGTCTTCCCCAGCCTGTTCCATGAAGGCTGGGGAAAAGCCTGCAGGAGAGGCCCCAGACTTTCTGCTTTTCTCAGCTGAGACCAAAGCAGAATGAGCCAACAGCACCCTGCAGAACAACACCACATGGTGGAGAAGCTCCTCTGGTGCAGAGATTGATGTGTATGGCTCGGTGTTCTCTGTACAGCACTGCAGTATATGTCAGAGCTATATAAATGTATAATAATAGTGTGTGACAGGGGGTGGGGGAGGGCATTAGAGTGTAAGCAGTGAGCAGTATAAAATATATATATATATAGATAAACCTAGTAAATTTCCAGCAGTCACTTTGTAACAATTTGTACTTTTTATTTTAATTCAGAATTTTCTAGGTAACATTTCACACATATCAGGATGGTGGATCGGTCTCAGGCCTTTCGATGGAACCTGGACATGGGTAGATGAAACACCTTATGAGACGACTCCAAAGTAAGACACATGAAAGCATGTCTCCAGTCCCCAACAACACTTATAGCATATCCACAGTCTCTTACCATCTTCCATATTATGTCTGCAGTCTCTGACCATCTCCTGCAGTATGTCTGCAGTCTCTGACCGTCTCTTGTTTCATGTCTACAGTCTCTGACCATCTCCTGTAGTAGGTCTGCAGTCTCTGACCATCTCCTGTAGTAGGTCTGCAGTCTCTGACCATCTCCTGTAGTATGTCTGCAGTCTCTGATCGCCTCTTGTTTCATGTCTACAATTTCTGACTGTCTCTTGTTTTATGTCTGCAGTCTCTGACTATGTCTTGTAGTATGTCTGCAGTCTCTGACCATTTCCTGTATCATGTATACAATCTCTGACTCTCTTGTTTTATGTCTGCAGTCTCTGACCGTTTCCTGTATCATGTCTACAATCTCTGACTCTCTTGTTTTATGTCTGCAGTCTCTGACCATCTCCTGTCTGCAGTCTCTAACTATCTCTTGTAGTAGGTCTGCAGTCTCTGACCATCTCCGGTACTATGTCTGCAGTCTCTGACCATCTCTTGTAGTAGGTCTGTAGTCCCTGACCATCTCCTGTAGCATGTCTACAGCCTCTGACCGTCTCCTGTAGTATGTTAGCAGTCTCTGACCATCTCCTGTAGCATGTCTGCAGCCTCTGACCATCTCCTGTAGTATGTTAGCAGTCTCTGACCATCTCCTGTAGCATGTCTGCAGCCTCTGACTGTCTCCTGTAGTATGTTAGCAGTCTCTAACTATCTTCTGTAGCATGTCTTCAGCCTCTGACCGTCTCCTGTATTATGTCTGCAGCCTCTGACCATCTCCTGTATTATGTCTGCAGCCTCTGATATCATTTTTCAGCAATCTCTGAATATTATGTGCAGCCCCTTGGTGATGTCAGGGGCCACACTTAGGACCCCTGTATGAAGAACGGCTCTGTTGTAATGTATCTTGTTTCCTGCAGGTTCTGGAAGGAAGGAGAGCTCTCCAGTGTGTACAGTAGCCAAGTATACGGATGGGATTATTGTGCCCAATATGGAGATAAAGGTGAATGGGAGTCCCGTATATGTTCCTGGGCCAGTCCATACTTTTGTGAGAAGAAGATATCGTAAGCCCAAAAATCCCAAATAACGCCCCTCCCCCGTGTTCCCTCCTCTGCCATGCTTCAGTGATCTGGGATCCACTAACACCATATAGACCTGAACCCTGCACCATATTCTGGGACTTGGACAAGATCTACAGAGGAAAAAGGACAACTTCCACAATCTTCATTGTAAGAAAGACATGAACTCCACTCCAACCAATCAAAAAAGAAATAAAAAAATACAGTGTGCGCGTAGTGGGTGGGGCTCTACTGTTTTCTTTGTTGCAAGGTATAACTTGCACTTGTTTGTAGACATGGGTGTTGCCAGGTCCAGAAAAAGAGAGAATACTAGAAACTGTGCAGAGCTGGGTCATTAGGCTCCTCGGGGGCAGGGAATGTTTTTAATGCCTCCTCCTCTATGTCAGTATGTTGTACCGTGCAGTGTGCCTAGATAGCCTAACTCAATAAACTCAGCAAACTGTACCTTTGGATGTATATACAGTTCTTTATGTGGTATTGTATGGATGGTTCTGGACCCAGGTCAGTTCAGGAAGCCACCAGAGGCTCAGAAATCAAAGAGGGCCCATGGTGACCTTCACAATTCTACCAATGGCTTTAAAGTAAGAGAAATGCCTAATTGCATTATACAATGTAATGGGAGGTGGGGACTGGAAATCTCCCTTCACTGACAGAAAGTTTGTATATAAAGTATACAAGGCACCTGCCCTTCTTATTATAGTATTTTTAAAGGGGCCTTCCAGATTCTGAAAATAAAAGCCTTCCTGAAGACCTCCAGTCCTCCACTACCACCAACCAGGTTGTAGGGAAGAGGCCCTTGTCCTCATCAACATACCATCAAAGTGCTTGCCAGTGATTCCGCCCTGGTAAGTTACCCTCCCCGTGTTGAGGGCACGTGACCTGTTAAGGTTCTGGGGCAGGACGGGGGGGGGGATCAGGGCACGCATTGATCCTCCCACCTTCCTGGTCAGTCAGATTACATACCCAGATAAGGGTCTGGTGTGGAATTTGGGGGTGGCCCCATGCTGTTTGTAAAACAATTTTTTTTTGTATGGGGCCCCTTTGAAATCTGTACCAGACCCTCATCAAGGATAATGGTCTGGTATGTTCTTTTAGGGGGAACCCCATGCCTTGTTGTGGAGTCCCCATTAACATCTTTATAATACCCTTAGTCCGGTATAAATGAAGAGAATCCACACTTGTTTGCTTACATGCAGCCAGGAAATGTAATTTACTGACAATTTAAATGGCATTTTGCTTTTGTAGGTTGCATATATTGTACATGAATGAGAAGGGTGGGGGAGTAGGTAGAGGGGGAATGAGAGGGGTGGGGGAGTAGGTAGAAAGGTATTGAGGGGGGTCGGAGAGTAGGTAGAGAAGAAATGAGTGGGGTGGGGGAGGGGGTAGAGAGGGAATGAGAGGGGTAGGGGAGTCGATAGGAGGGAAAAGAGTGAGCTGGGGGACTATGCAGAGAGGAAATGAGAGGAGTGGGGGAGTAGGTAGAGAGGGAATGAGTGGGGTGGGGGAGTAGGTAGAAGGGAAATGAGTGGGGTGGGGGAGTAGGTAGAGAGGGAATGAGTGGGGTGGGGGAGTAGGTAGAAGGGGAATGAGTGGGGTGGGGGAATAGGTAGAAGGGGAATTAGTGGGGTGGGGGGAGTAGGTAGAGAGGGAATGAGTGGGGTGGGGGAGTAGGTAGAGGGGGAATGAGTAGGGTGAGGGAGTAGGTGGAGAGGAAATGAGCTGGGTGAGGAAGTAGGTAGAGAGGGAATGAGTAGGGTGGGGGAGTAGGTAGAGAGGGAATGAGTGGGGTGGGGGAGTAGGTAGAGGGGGAATGAGTGGGGTGGGGGAGTAGGTAGAGAGGGAATGAGTGGGGTGGGGGAGTAGGTAGAGGGGGAATGAGTAGGGTGAGGGAGTAGGTAGAGAGGGAATGAGTGGGGTGAGGGAGTAGGTAGAGAGGGAATGAGTGGGGGTGGGAGAGTAGGTAGAAGGGGAATGAGTGGGGTGGGGGAGTAGGTAGAAATGGGAATGAGTGGGGTGGGGGGTAGGTAGAGGGGAAATGAGTGGGGTGGGGGGTAGGTAGAGGGGGAATGAGTGGGGGTGGGAGAGTAGGTGAAGGGGAATGAGTGGGGTGGGGGAGTAGGTAGAAGGGGAATGAGTGGGGTGGGGGGTAGGTAGAGGGGAAATGAGTGGGGTGGGGGGTAGGTAGAGGGGGAATGAGTGGGGTGGGGTAATAGGTAGAAGGGGAATGAGTGGGGTGGGGGAGTAGGTAGAAGGTGAATGAGTGTGGTGGGGGAGTAGGTAGAAGGGGAATGAGTGGGGTGGGGGAATAGGTAGAAGGGGAATTAGTGGGGTGGGGGGAGTGGGTAGAGAGGGAATGAGTGGGGTGGGGGAGTAGGTAGAGGGGGAATGAGTAGGGTGAGGGAGTAGGTAGAGAGGGAATGAGTAGGGTGGGGGAGTAGGTAGAGAGGGAATGAGTGGGGTGGGGGAGTAGGTAGAGGGGGAATGAGTGGGGTGGGGGAGTAGGTAGAGAGGGAATGAGTAGGGTGGGGGAGTAGGTAGGGGGGGAATGAGTGGGGTGGGGGAGTAGGTAGAGAGGGAATGAGTAGGGTGGGGGAGTAGGTAGAGAGGGAATAAGTGGGGTGGGGGAGTAGGTAGAGGGGGAATGAGTGGGGTGGGGGAGTAGGTAGAGAGGGAATGAGTGGGGTGGGGGAGTAGGTAGAGGGGGAATGAGTAGGGTGAGGGAGTAGGTAGAGAGGAAATGAGTGGGGTGAGGGAGTAGGTAGAGAGGGAATGAGTGGGGGTGGGAGAGTAGGTAGAAGGGGAATGAGTGGGGTGGGGGAGTAGGTAGAATGGGAATGAGTGGGGTGGGGGGTAGGTAGAGGGGAAATGAGTGGGGTGGGGGGTAGGTAGAGGGGGAATGAGTGGGAGTGGGAGAGTAGGTAGAAGGGGAATGAGTGGGGTGGGGGAGTAGGTAGAAGGGGAATGAGTGGGGTGGGGGGTAGGTAGAGGGGAAATGAGTGGGGTGGGGGGTAGGTAGAGGGGGAATGAGTGGGATGGGGTAATAGGTAGAAGGGGAATGAGTGGGGTGGGGGAGTAGGTAGAAGGTGAATGAGTATGGTGGGGGAGTAGGTAGAAGGGGAATGAGTGGGGTGGGGGAATAGGTAGAAGGGGAATTAGTGGGGTGGGGGGAGTGGGTAGAGAGGGAATGAGTGGGGTGGGGGAGTAGGTAGAGGGGGAATGAGTAGGGTGAGGGAGTAGGTAGAGAGGAAATGAGCTGGGTGAGGAAGTAGGTAGAGAGGGAATGAGTAGGGTGGGGGAGTAGGTAGAGAGGGAATGAGTGGGGTGGGGGAGTAGGTAGAAGGGGAATGAGTGGGGTGGGGGAGTAGGTAGAGGGGAAATTAGTGGGGTGGGTGGTAGGTAGAGGGGGAATGAGTGGGGGTGGGAGAGTAGGTAGAAGGGGAATGAGTGGGGTGGGGGAGTAGGTAGAAGGGGAATGAGTGGGGTGGGGGGTAGGTAGAGGGGAAATGAGTGGGGTGGGGGGTAGGTAGAGGGGGAATGAGTGGGGTGGGGTAATAGGTAGAAGGGGAATGGATGGGGTGGGGGAGTAGGTAGAAGGTAACTGAGTGTGGTGGGGGAGTAGGTAGAAGGGGAATGAGTGGGGTGGGGGAATAGGTAGAAGGGGAATGAGTGGGGTGGGAGAGTAGGTAGAAGGGGAATGAGTGGGGTGGGGGAGTAGGTAGAGGGGGAATGAGTGGGGTGGGGGAGTAGGTAGAGGGGGAATGAGTGGGGTGGGGGAATAGGTAGAAGGGGAATGAGTGGGGTGGGAGAGTAGGTAGAGGGGGAATAAGTGGGGTAGGGGAGTAGGTAGAAGGGGAATGAGTGAGGTGGGGGAGTAGGTAGAAGGGGAATGAGTCGGGTGTAGGAGTAGGTAGAAGGGGAATGAGTGGGGTGGGGGAGTAGGTAGAAGGGGAATGAGTCGGGTGTAGGAGTAGGTAGAAGGGGAATGAGTGGGGTGGGGGAGTAGGTAGAAGGGGAATGAGTGGGGTGGGGGAGTAGGTAGAAGGGGAATGAGTGGGGTGGGGGAATAGGTAGAAGGGGAATGAGTGGGGTGGGAGAATAGGTAGAAGGGGAATGAGTGGGGTGGGAGAGTATGTAGAGGGGGAATGAGTGGGGTAGGGGAGTAGGTAGAAGGGTAATGAGTGGGGTGGGGGATTAGGTAGAGGGGCAATGAGTGGGGTAGGGGAGTAGGTAGAAGGGGAATGAGTGTGGTGGGGGAGTAGGTAGAAGGGAAATTAGTCGGGTGGGGGAGTAGGTAGAAGGGGAATAAGTGGGGTGGGGGAGTAGGTAGAGGGGGAATGAGTGGGGTGGGGGAATAGGTAGAAGGGAAATGAGTGGGATGGGAGAGTAGGTAGAGGGGGAATGAGTGGGGTAGAGGAGTAGGTAGAAGGGGAATGAGTGGGGTGGGGGAGTAGGTAGAAGGGGAATGAGTGGGGTGGGGGAGTAGGTAGAGGGGGAATGAGTGGGGTGGGGGAGTAGGTAGAAGGGGAATGAGTGGGGTGGGGGAGTAGGTAGAGGGGGAATGAGTGGGGTGGGGGAGTAGGTAGAAGGGGAATGAGTGGGGTGGGGGAGTAGGTAGAAGGGGAATGAGTGGGGTGGGGGAGTAGGTAGAGGGGGAATGAGTGGGGTGGGGGAATAGGTAGAGGGGGAATGAGTGGGGTGGGGGAGTAGGTAGAGGGGGAATGAATGGGGTGGGGGAGTAGGTAGAAGGGGAATGAGTGGGGTGGGGGAGTAGGTAGAGGGGGAATGAGTGGGGTGGGGGAGTAGGTAGAAGGGAAATGAGTGGGATAGGGGAGTAGGTAGAAGGGGAATGAGTGGGGTGGGGGAGTAGGTAGAAGGGGAATGAGTGGGGTGGGGGAGTAGGTAGAGGGGGAATGAGTGGGGTGGGGGAGTAGGTAGAAGGGGAATGAGTGGGGTGGGGGAGTAGGTAGAGGGGGAATGAGTGGGGTGGGGGAGTAGGTAGAAGGGGAATGAGTGGGGTGGGGGAGTAGGTAGAGGGGGAATGAGTGGGGTAGGGGAATAGGTAGAAGGGGAATGAGTGTAGTGGGGGAGTAGGTAGAAGGGGAATGAGTGGGGTGGGGGAGTAGGTAGAGGGGGAATGAGTGGGTGGGGGAGTAGGTAGAAGGGGAATGAGTGGGGTGGGGGAGTAGGTAGAGGGGGAATGAGTGGGGTAGGGGAGTAGGTAGAAGGGGAATGAGTGTGGTGGGGGAGTAGGTAGAAGGGGAATGAGTGGGGTGGGGGAGTAGGTAGAAGGGGAATGAGTGGGGTGGGGGAGTAGGTAGAGGGGGAATGAGTGGGGTAGGGGAGTAGGTAGAAGGGGAATGAGTGTGGTGGGGGAGTAGGTAGAAGGGGAATGAGTGGGGTGGGGGAGTAGGTAGAAGGGGAATGAGTGGGGTGGGGGAGTAGGTAGAAGGGGAATGAGTGGGGTGGGGGAGTAGGTAGAGGGGGAATGAGTGGGGTGGGGGAGTAGGTAGAGGGGGAATGAGTGGGGTGGGGGAGTAGGTAGAAGGGGAATGAGTGTGGTGGGGGAGTAGGTAGAAGGGGAATGAGTGGGGTGGGGGAGTAGGTAGAAGGGGAATGAGTGAGGTGGGGAGTAGGTAGAAGGGGAATGAGTGGGGTGGGGGAGTAGGTAGAGGGGGAATGAGTGGGGTGGGGGAGTAGGTAGAAGGGGAATGAGTGGGGTGGGGGAGTAGGTACAAGGGGAATGAGTAGGGTGGGAGAGTAGGTAGAAGGTGTATGAGAGGGGTGCAGGTTTAGGAACTGCGTTCTTGCTATCATATTAGGACAATTTTTATTTTTGATTCCAACAAGGAATAGGAGAGCTGGTTATCTGGTTATCTGGTTATCTGGTTACACACCCTCTGGAGGACCTCAGAATTCTGTAGATCTGAGTATCAGCTGAATTATTCAGACTTTCTGTATTTTACGTAGAGCTTTATAATTGTAGCACTACCCCCGTAGAAGCTGTTGGTTTAAGTTTTGGGCCTGTACTCTGCCTATCAACCCCTATAATTTGGCTCAATTCCCCCCTTGGCACAACTGGACAATAATAACAATAATGTGATTGTGGGCCCCTAAAGGCTATAGAGGGCCACAATGATATCACACAACAATACATGTAATTAAATATTGTCACCTTATTGTGGTTTGCCTGCCACACAGCTGCAAAAGACAGAGTCCCACAGAAGAAGCAGTTCAACCAAGAGGTAATATGTTTACTTGGTAAAGAAATAGAGATTACACATGTGACATTCGACTCAATCAGATCCCTGTGAGAGTCCACCGATATACATGTACACAACAGTTCCAGGGTCTCACTTATGAACTAAGAGACCCAAATTTACCCAACTTAGGGTCAGACCTGAAGAAGTGCACGGTGGAGGAATCTCCCACTGTAATGATATTCACAGTGGGGTACTTCTCCACCAAGTCCAACCCAGCTCACTAAAACAGCACAATGACAATAAAGTAAATGCAAACAGTTGACTTACACGTGCAAGTTCAACAAGCTATCTGGCTCCCCCTGGTGGGCAGCTTTACTGGTACGTGTCCCGCTGTATCGACCTAGTCGGTGAGCTGATGATTGATTCTAAAAGTCTCCAGTAATCTTCGCTAGCTTTTGTTGGTGCACTTGAGTATTTGTAATCCAACAGAAAGGGTGAAGAAAGATTAAACACTTAAAGGAGCACTAAAGCTTCCCTTTTTTTTGCTTAAAAATAACAAACATGTTATACTTACCTCCACTGTGCAGCTCGTTTTGCACACAGTGGCCCCGATCCTGGTCTTCTGGGGTCCCTCGACGGCTGTTTCAGCTCCTCCCCGCAGGGACTCCACACCTTAATGCGAGTGAGCTCGCATGGTGTGGAGTGATTGCGGGCGCGCTCCCGTGATACAGCGGCGGCCATAGACGCCGACTGTATCACTCGGCCCCGCCCCCCCGCGTGCCGCGTCATTGGATGTGATTGACAGCAGCGCCAGCCAATGGCTGCGCTGCTTTCAATCCATCCAGTGTAGCCAATCGTCGGCCTGGCTGAAAAACGAAGAGGATGACGGGGACGAGCATGGGACTTTCGAGGGGCCAGGTAAGAAAAACGGGGGCTCGGGGGGGGGGGCGGTATTGTCGAATGTTTTTTCACCTTAATGTATAGGATGCATTAAGGTGAAAAAACATGTAACTTTACTACTCCTTTAACATGTGTGGTGAAAAGGGCAAGTGAAATGCTGATCCTTCCCGAATGGCTAACTCACTCCTGAATGTAGCGTGTCTCCGCTTGCAGCACTGCAGTTGCCAGCAAGTGTAAGTAAAAAGTATGGAAGTCACTTTCCTGCAACACAGTTAGTTATGCTGGTGGGCAGGTGCCCTCTCACCACATGAGGCCTCGCCTCGCTGGTATTGTCTGACTGGGCCCTCTTGGTTCTCAGCCTCCGGACGAGTCATGGTCCCTGGTCCTCCACTTAGCCGCTAACAAGGCGTCGGTGGATAGGTGACTCTGGATGCTCGGGAGCATAGGGCGGTCCCTCTCCCTGGTCCGATCAGCAGGGCTGTGACAGGAATCCCTCCGCCAGGCGATCCGACCTCCGTCACTTTAGGCCCAGGCTTCTCCGGCCTAAGCACCCTCGCTGCAGGCCTCTTGCCTCTTGCAAGATGGCGTCCCAAGAGGAGGAACACAAGCCCCGCCTTATCTTAAATAAGTTCTCCCAGCAGGCTATGCGTGGCGCCATGCACCCTAGCAGCACAGTGGCGTGGGCCTTGTAGTCTATGTCTGACCCATAGCAATGGAGTCTCTGTCTCTCCGCACCACAAGGTCCGTCATGCATTGTTCTTATCATAGCTGAACCAAACAAATTGCAGCAGTATGATACAACGGACAATAAAAGGAATTAAATTCTCATTAAGCACAAACTGTAGTCCATAAGCTATGTGCAAAAGTGACAACTTGCTACACACTCCCCCCACTTGAAATCTTTGGTCCCCAAAGACAGCAGCAGTTTTTGACCTGTTACATGCTTTGTTCAGATACAGGAGGAGAAAAAGGACCAGTTAGTGTGTGCAAGAAATAAGACAATTCACATTTTCATAAGAACTAGGCAGAGGAACCCCCTACCAGGCTTTGGAAAGGAGGTTGTTCTGCCTACAGGCCACCTTAACAGGAATGGCCCAAACAGATGTGCCAGGGGGTGAGCTGGGGTTGTCCCCCACAAAATGGGTAGTGGAGGAACCAGGCATTTCAGTTGTTCTTTTAGAGGTGAGCACAGCCTCCTCCGAGCATTCACCCAATTGATTGTAAGTCAGTCTCTTGGGTGGGTGAATGGCTCTTCTCTCTCTCTGCTCCTTAGGTGCTAAGGTCTCAAGTACACTGGACTCTTGTCCCTCCATGACTTCTTCTCCTTGCTCGGACACATTTGACATTGTCTCTTCCACATCTTCCAGTGCTCCAGGGTCTTCCAGTGCTCTTTTTGAAAGGGGTGAATCTTCTTCATGTTCTTCCAGTCTCAGGGATACCTGATCATCCTCCAGCTCCTCAGAAAGCATACTTTGAGGTACAAACTCGGGAGCCTCTGGCCTGAGAGTCCCAATGTCAAATACTTCAGGTGGGGACAAAGAAGAGGTTGTGGGTTCTAGAAGTTGAGATGACCACAACCAGTCTGATTCCGCCTCCTCACCATCAGTGTCTTCATCCTTCATATCTTGAGGTACAGACTGCGACCTAGTGACAGGCCGAGATCCTTGAGAGGTTGAGGGAGTCGCCTGTGAATCAGACATTGGTGGCAGGCGAACTGTCTCTGAGAGGGGCAGCAGGTGATTCCGATGCCAAGTCTTTAGTGGGCCTACAGTCCCTTCGGGCCTGATCTGGTATACTGGGAGCCCGGGTAACTGCTTGCAGATGACATAAGGCTGTTACTTCCAGCGATCAGCCAATTTGTGTTTGCCAGGGACACCCAGATTTCTCAACAGTACTCTATCACCTGGCTGCAGGTCCTGCACTCGGACTTTAAGATCAAAGTTATTTTTGTTCCTCAGTCCCCTCCTGTCCGAGGTAGCTTGGGCCTTGTCATAGGTGTCCTTTAGACTTTTTCGCAGCCGATCAACATATCCCCTGTGAGAGGTTGCTGAGGTGTGATCCAAAGATATGCCAAAGGCCAGGTCTACTGGTAATCGAGCCTCTCGTCCAAACATTAAACGATAGGGAGAGTATCCTGTAGCATCATTTGCAGTATTATTATAGGCATGAACAATGGCAGCTACATGTTTGCTCCAGTGTTGCTTCTTCTCTGAGCTTAAAGTGCCAAGCATGTTAAGAAGAGTTCGGTTAAACCTTTCGGGTTGAGCGTCCCCTTGGGGGTGATAAGGAGTGGTTCTGGACTTTTTGATGCCCAATAGGTCTAAAAGTCTTTTAATAAGGCTACTTTCAAAGTCTCTTTCTTGATCCGAATGGATACGCTGGGGCAAACCATAGTGAACAAAGAACTTCTCTACCAGGACCTTGGCCACTGTTGATGCTTGCTGATCCTTTGTTGGGAAAGCTTGGGCATATCTTGTAAAGTGATCAGACACCACCAGAATGTTTCCCTGTCCACTCAGATCCGGCTCCAGGCAAAGAAAGTCAATGCACACCAGCTCCATGGGTCCTTGACTCTGAACATGGCCGATTGGGGCAGCTCGGGAAGGCAGAGTCTTCCGTTGGATACATCTAATACAAGAGTGGCAGTAACCCTCGACTTCAGCCCGCATGCAGGGCCAGTAGAATCGATCCCTCACCAAATGGAAAGTTCTTTCGGGCCCTAAATGGCCATGGTTATCGTGAAGGGCCGTCAACATGGTCTCTCTGTGTTTTTTGGGCAAAAACAACTGCCATTTTTCTTCCAGACCATCAGAGGGGCCCCTTCGGTAGACCACCCCTTGATGCAACTGCAACCGATCCCATTCCCTATGTAGCAGACGAGCCTCATATGGGAAATCAGTGAGAAGCATGTCAGAGCACTGGCTCTCCAGAGCCTTCAATGCCAAATTTCCTAGAGGATCTTCCAATTGGTCCCTTCTGAGGTCCTTCTTTGACAGCTTGGGCAGGCCTTCATCTCCCACTTGGGTCACATTGCAGTAACATTTGGGCACTCCAACAGCAGATACTCCAATCTCTCCGGCCCTGGATCCCCCTCCAGCCTGACGTTCAGCTCCCTGGTATAGGGCTCACACCCCTTCTGGTGTCAGCCGAGTCCACGCCTCTGGGAGGTCACTGGGGCCATGAGGCCTTTTGAGAGGGCGTCCGCGTCCCTGTTCCCAAATCCAGGTAGATATTTCAGACTAAAGGTGAAACCCGAGAGGGCGGCCAACCACCTATGTCCTGTGGCGTCCAGCTTGGCTGTAGTGAGGAGGTAGGTGAGTGGATTGTTATCAGTCTTTACCATGAACTCTGCCCCGTAGAGGTAGTCTCTCAACTTATCCACTACAGCCCACTTTCAGGCCAGAAAATCAAGCTTATGCATGGGTTAGTTCCTTTTCAGCAGGGACCAAACTCCTACTCACATAGGCAACGGGCCGTAAGAGACCATCATGTTCCTGGTATAGCACTCTGCCCAGCCCATCTCGATTGGCATCAACGTGAAGTTCATATGGCTTGGTGGTGTCAGCATAGGCCAAGACTAGGGCAGTGGTTAGGCTCCTTTTCAGCTGAGTGAAAGCTTCCTCACACTTTGAAGTCCACTGATCCTGGATGGATTCTTTGGGTCCTCTAGGCCCCACTGTTGGCTTCACATGTTTTAGTGGTTCTGGGACATCTTTCTCTCCTTCACTCCTTAGTAGTTTATTGAGTGGGCGGGCTATCTTAGCAAACCCTTCTACAAATCTTCTGTAATAATAGCAGAATCCCAGAAATGACCGAAGCTCAGTGTCAGGAAAGACGTTCTCTCACTCATCCCAGCAATCGGGGTCTCAGAATCTCTATGCACAGGCAGACCCGTTCGGCGCATGCGCGATAGCGGCAAACGAGCGTGCGCGGGCACGCGATAGTGGCGAACGGGCGCGCGGATGCGCGATAGCGCGCGCGCGCCTATGACGCAGTTTGGCGCCAAAGACTGCCTATTTAAAGAGAGCTGTCACTCTGCATCCTTGCTGTCCGGTCTACAGCATTTCCTGAAGACCCTTGTTACCTGAACCTCTGACCTGATTGCTCTGGTACCTGACCCGGCTTCCCTTGGCTTCTCCTGTCTGCTGCCCGCCTTTGACCACGGCTCGTCCCGACTTCTCTTCTGCCTTCTCCTCTAACCAGTTTGCTGCCCGCCTGATACACTGACCCGGCCTGGACTTTAACTGTTCTTGGATCCTGCTTTGTACTCATCTGCCCGCTTGTGTCTGACCCGGCCTGTCTTCACCAAGTCTGCTTCCTGATCCTCTAGTGCCTGCTGCGGACCACTGCACATCTCCCATCAGTTACCCACAGCTGCAGTCTGCTGCTTCTACTTCCACCTGCTTCAGTTCCTGCCAGGCACTTGTGCTCCTTTGCCCTCCTGAGCCCCTGTCTGCTCTATCAGGGGTTCTCGAGCCAGAGGTCTACGAGAGGCCACTCCCTGCACGTCGGGCTCACCTACCAGGTACGTGACAGTACCGGACAGCCATGTCTGAGCCCACGCAGGGAGCCTCTCCCATGGAGGAACTCTGCCGTCACCTAGATGGACTTACTACGGCAGTCAGGAACTTACAGGAAGGCTATACCCGCCTAGAGGAGCGTGTCCAGACCCTGTCTAACACGGCACCTGCCGCATCTGGAGCTTCTCCCGCACCCTCGGTCGTCATGTTACCACCTGAACCCCGGGTTCCTCCTCCCGAGAGGTTTTCTGGAGATCGTAGTAAATACAGAGCTTTTCGTAACGCCTGTGAGCTCTTTTTCGCTCTTCAACCCAGGACCTTTTCCCTTGAAACCACCAAGGTGGGCTTCGTCATCGCCCTACTATCAGGCGAACCTCAGTCTTGGGCCCACCGCCTTCTGGAGCATAAAGACACCTGCCTCAACCTCCTGCGCACTTTCTTCGAAGCCATGGATCTTCTCTACGCCCTGCGCCACCAGTTCCGTATGGGCCTCTCCGAGCCCCTTAAGGATGAACTGGCTCGAGTTGGCATCCCAGCAACACTGGACGCTCTAATTCTTCAGTCTACTTTAATTGACAGGCAGTTAAGGGAACGAAGAGCTGAACGTACCGCTGGTCCCTCTCGTCCTGTATGGATGCTACCTCGTGTGTTCAACCCTGCTCACTCCGCTCCTCTGGCTCCCGCTCACCCGTCTGCTGATACTTCGGAACCCATGCAACTTGGCCTGCTTCGCCCCTCGCTCACCCCCGAAGAGCGCCAACGGCGGCGATTCAACAATCTCTGCCTCTACTGCGGGGAACCAGGTCATTTTGTGAGGACCTGTCCTGCTAAGACCCGTAAGTGTTCCTCTATCTTTTCTACCTACTCACCTACTTCGTTTGACAACTCAACTCATCTGGCTGTCTCTGTCTCCTTACAGCTTCCAGGAAGGAATATACTAACTACTGCAATAATTGATTCCGGAGCATGCAGCGGTTTTATGGACGCTTCCTTTGCCAACAGATTCCAGGTCCCCTTGCGACCCCGAGCTAAGGGACTTTTTGTACACCTGGCCGATGGATCAGCTATTAAGTCAGGGCCAGTCATACTAGAAACCGTCCCTTTAAGTGCAACCATCTCCGGTAATCACCGGGAGTTACTTCGCCTGGACATCATTGAATCCCCCCTATTTCCCATCATACTGGGTATGCCCTGGCTGAGGGCACACAACCCACAAATTGACTGGACCACGAGTAAGATCAGCTTCCCTTCTCCTTACTGTTGTCAGCACTGTGTGCCAGAAGTCGCTGATGCTCCCTCCTCACTGCTCTGCTTAGACGCTGACTCTGAAACCCGCCAGTCCGTTCCCGAAGTTTACCATCATTTTTTGGATGTATTCAGCAAAAAGGATGCAGAAACACTTCCCCCGCACCGATCCTATGACTGTCCGATTGAGCTCCTCCCCGGGGCAGAGGTGCCATTCGGAAGGATCTTCCCTCTAACCGAACTAGAGCTCGGGACCCTCAAGACCTATATCGACGACAACCTGGAGAAGGGGTTCATCCGCCCTTCTACTTCACCAGCAGGAGCAGGAATCTTTTTCGTCGAAAAGAAAGACCATTCCCTACGCCCTTGCGTAGACTACCGTGCGCTAAATAAGATTACAATTAAAAACCGGTACCCTCTCCCTTTGGTGCCAGAACTATTCCAGAGACTCGGGGCTGCAGCCATATTCACTAAATTGGATCTTCGTGGGGCCTACAATCTGGTCCGGATTCGTAATGGGGACGAATGGAAGACTGCCTTCCGTACCCGATTCGGGCATTTTGAATATCTCGTGATGCCCTTCGGCTTGTGTAACGCCCCTGCCACATTCCAACACTTTGTGAATGACATTTTCAGAGACTACCTAGACCTGTTTGTGATAATTTACCTGGACGATATCCTGATTTTCTCCTCGTCCTTGTCCATTCACCGAGAGCATGTCAGGAAAGTGTTAACCCGACTCCGTCAGCATGGCCTTTACGCGAAACCCGAGAAATGCGAGTTTGAACAACAGAGCATTCAGTTTTTGGGACTAATTATCTCCATAGAAGGTGTCAAAATGGACCCACAAAAGGTTTCCGCCATCTTGGATTGGCCAATTCCTACAGACAAAAAAGGGATCCAACGCTTTGTAGGTTTTGCAAACTTTTATCGCAAGTTTATCCGGGGTTTTTCTACCATCATCTCGCCCATCACCAGTTTGACGAAGCAAGGCATACGATTCCATTGGACCCCGGAAGCCCAAGTTGCCTTCTCCACCTTAAAGGATCAGTTTGTCTTGGCCGCAGTCCTGAAACATCCAGACCCCGCTCTGCCTTACATTTTGGAAGTAGATGCCTCGGAGATCGCAGTGGGGGCGGTGCTCTCCCAGAGACAGGGTCCCAAGTCGCAGTTGCATCCAGTCGCATTCTTCTCTCGGAAGTTGTCCGAAGCTGAGAGGAACTATGATGTGGGGGACAGAGAGCTACTCGCAATTAAGGCCGCGTTGGAAGAGTGGCGCTACTTACTAGAGGGGGCAGCACATCCTATTTTGATCTACACAGACCACAAAAATCTGGAGTACTTGAAAGTAGCCAAAAGACTGAAACCACGTCAAGCCAGATGGGCACTTTTTTTCACCAGATTTTCATTCCATATAACCTACAGGCCCGGGTCCAAGAACACCAAGCCGGATGCGCTTTCACGGATGTTTAGCGGAGCTGAAGCTCTCTCACCCCCAGACACCATCCTGACTCCCGGAAATTTCCTTCTACTGCAAGGAGACCTACTTTCTCAGATTAAGCAGGCTTCTACCAATGAGGCCTACCCACCGGATGTTACCCTACAGTTGAAAGACGACCTGCTGTGGTTCAAGGACAAGATCTTCGTACCTCCACAATTACGGATTAACGTTCTCAAATCTTGTCACGATCATGAACTGGCTGGCCACTTTGGGGTGCACAAAACATCTGAACTTCTCCAGCGCACGTTTTGGTGGCCTCAACTGTCTAAAGACTGCAAGGACTATGTGGAATCATGCATCACGTGCATTCAGAACAAGGGCAGCAAGACCAGAGCTTGGGGTCTGTTGAGGCCTTTACCCATTCCAGACAGACCTTGGAGAATGATTTCGATGGACTTTATTGTGGAACTACCATCATCAGAAAATTGCACTACCATTTTCGTGGTAGTGGACAGACTTTCCAAGATGGCCCACTTTCTGCCCATGAGATGTACACCTTCTGCCCCCGAGACCGCAAAACTATTCATCAAAGAAATCGTAAGACTGCACGGCATTCCTGTGAACATTGTATCTGACCGGGGGGTGCAGTTTACATCCAGATTCTGGAGGGCACTCTGCGAATCTTTAAAGATTGATCTTTCCTTCTCTTCAGCTTATCATCCCCAGACCAATGGTCTGACGGAACGCACAAATCAGACCCTGGAGCAATATTTGCGTTGCTTCTCGTCCTTCTCTCAAGACGACTGGGTACCACTATTACCCCTCGCCGAGTTCGCCTACAACAATTCCGTTCATTCAGTGACCAAGCAGTCACCGTTCTTTGCAAACTACGGCTTCCACCCTCTGTTCCTGTCTAATAATATTCCAGAGTGTGCGGTCCCAGCCGCCCAGGAGACCCTGAACTTCCTCAGTACCAACAGTAAGTTGCTTCAGGAGACAATGGCAAGGACTCAGGCGCATAATAAGGAGGTGTTCGACAAAAAGAGGAGGGGGGAACTTAACCTTACACCCGGAGATCTAGTCTGGCTGTCCACAGTGAATCTAAAAATGACATGCCCCTCTAAGAAACTGGGCCCCAAATTTGTGGGTCCCTTCCCTGTAACAAGGAAAATTAATGACGTGGCATACGAGCTGGAATTACCGGAATCTTTTCGGATACACCCGATATTCCATGTGTCGCTACTCAAACCTGCAGTCCCAGATCCCTTTCCCAATCGAGGTATTGGCCCTCCTGAGCCCGTGCTCATCAATGGTGAGGAGGAGTTCGAAATCGAGTCTATCCTGGATTGCAGGAAGAGACGCAACCAAACCCAATATCTGGTTAAATGGAAGGGCTATGGCCCCGAGGAAAATTCCTGGGAACCGGAAACCAACATTCATGCCAAAAGATTGATCACGGCCTTCAAAAGGTCTCACCCAGGTAGGCTGGCTCAGTTGGGCATCCGGAGGCTGCCCGTAGGAGGGGGGCAATGTCAGGAAAGACGTTCTCTCACTCATCCCAGCAATCGGGGTCTCAGAATCTCTATGCACAGGCAGACCCGTTCGGCGCATGCGTGATAGCGGCAAACGAGCGTGCGCGGGCACGCGATAGTGGCGAACGGGCGCGCGCGGATGCGCGATAGCGCGTGCGCGCCTATGACGCAGTTTGGAGCCAAAGACTGCCTATTTAAAGAGAGCTGTCACTCTGCATCCTTGCTGTCCGGTCTACAGCGTTTCCTGAAGACCCTTGTTACCTGAACCTCTGACCTGATTGCTCTGGTACCTGACCCGGCTTCCCTTGGCTTCTCCTGTCTGCTGCCCGCCTTTGACCACGGCTCGTCCCGACTTCTCTTCTGCCTTCTCCTCTAACCAGTTTGCTGCCCGCCTGATACACTGACCCGGCCTGGACTTTAACTATTCTTGGATCCTGCTTTGTACTCATCTGCCCGCTTGTGTCTGACCCGGTGTAAGGGTATGTACTTACCGAGGCCGAGATGCCGAGAGTGGTTCACCTTTGCGACTTGACGCACTCCACCCCCCTGGAGTTGAGACAGGGAGTGGATGGCGAGAAGCGGCACCGGCTACCGGCAGGTGGTGGGTACTTGTAGACGGTCCGGTAGTGCTGAGTAGACTGAAGAAACAGGCTTCAAGCAGGAACTAGCCGGATTGGTAAAGTTCAAACAGCAGGAGATAATGGAAGCCGGTGCAGGTTGAGTCCGGGTTGCAATTGCAAGGTAACAGTCCCGGCTGGGGGTCTAGCACAGTAAAAGGCAACAAGTCCAGAGAATACCGGGAACCAGGCAGGAGTTCAAAGGAAACACGGAAGTCCAAAAGGTACAAGCAGGAGGTCAAGGATTGTAGACAGGCAGCAGATCCGAGTCACAGGCCGAGGGTCAAACACAGGAGAAGGCAGAAGTCCGTATAGCAAGCCGAGGGTCAGGTCCAGGAGAGAGATCAGAGGAGTCAAGCCAGTCCGGGTCACAAGGAGATTTTCAAGATAGTTTTCCAGAGTCTTGGGTATACAGGAAAGCTGACAAACCAGCAACTTGTCAGTGCAACTGGGTCTCTTTAAATAGGCCCGCCTGGATTCCTATTGGTGCGCCGCCGCGCATGCGCGCGCGCCGCTGCGTCGGCGCGCGCACCCGAGGACGTAGAAGCGCCGTCCCGCGCACGCGCATGCGCCGAAGCATCATTCCGCCGCGCGTGCGCATTGGGCGCTGATTGGCGCCGTTGGACGGATTTCCCTGACAGTGCCCCCCTCCTAGGGGCGGACTCCGGATGCCCAGACTAGACATCAACTCGGGATGTTCCTGGTGAAAGACTCTAATTAGGCGGGGAGCATGTAGGTTCCTAGATGGTTCCCAAGAGTTGTCCTCTGGGGGATACCCCTTCCATTTGATTAAATACTGCAACTGCCTGCCTCTTTTCCTGCAGCCCAAGATAGATTCCACCACATACTCATCTTCACCATCAACCTCCACAGGTGGAGGAGGTGGCTCATCCCCTCCCGGGAAGGAGCTGGAGACTACTGGTTTCAACAGAGACGTGTGGAAGACCGGGTGTATCCTGTAGGAGTCGGGCAGTGCCAATTCAAAGGCCACAGGGTTGATTACTCGCTTGATTTTAAAAGGGCCTATAAATCTTGGTCCCAATTTCCGTGAAAGGATCGGCAATTTGAGGTTGGTGGCGGAGAGCCATACTTCCTCCCCAACTTTGAAGACTGGATTTTCCTTCCTACCCTTGTCATAGTGTCTCTTGTAAGACTCCTGGGCGTTTTGCATCATTTCCTGGAGTCTCAGAAAATTAGATTGAACAAAGGCTATCCGATCTTGAACAGCAGAAACAGAGCTCTCCGGAATGTCATCAGGGAGGAAGGAAGGATGGAAGCCAAAGTTGGCCCAAAAAGGAGTTTGACTGCTGGCTGAATGCACCGAGTTGTTATATGCAAATTCAGCGTAGGATAATAGGGAGGACCAATCGTCTTGTGAGGCTGAGCAAAAACAACGGATATATTGTTCTAGGGTTTGATTGGTTCTCTCTGTCTGTCCGTTGCTCTGGGGGTGATATGCC
Source organism: Rana muscosa (assembly GCA_029206835.1). NCBI lineage: Eukaryota > Metazoa > Chordata > Amphibia > Anura > Ranidae > Rana > Rana muscosa. The sequence continues at coordinate 394,238,570 of CM055118.1, forward strand.
GATGATAGGCAAATCTTGACTTCTAAAGACTTGCAAAGTTCCTTCCAGAATTTCGACGTGAATTGAACGCCTCTGTCAGAGGTGATGCTCTTAGGCACCCCATGGAGCCTGATTATCTCCTGAAAGAAGGCTTTGGCTGTATCTGCAGCAGAGGGGGTACCGATCATGGGCACGAAGTGTGCCATTTTGGAGAGGCGGTCAATTACGACCAGAATCGTGGTAAAACCTCCAGAGGGCGGTAGATCTACAATGAAGTCCATGGACACATCTGCCCACGGACGTTCAGGGATAGGCAAAGGTTTGAGTAGTCCCCAACTCTTGGTTTTGGGTCCCTTATACCGTTGGCAACGGGTACAGGAGGCAACATAGGACTTGCAATCTTGTCTCCAACCAGGCCACCAGAAGGAGCGAGAGATTAGTTCCATGGTTTTTTTGGTTCCAAAGTGACCAGCTAGTTTGTGGTCGTGGAAAGTTTTCAGAATCAGTTGCCTTGTTTCCAGAGGGACGAAGACTTTACCTAGGGACCAGAGCAAGTCATTATGCTTCTCTAGGGAAGAGGTTACTTGGTCAGGACAATGCTTAGAGGCGGCTTTTATGGAGGTTAGTAGATCAGCCTGTGGGATGAGCAGAAAGTTTTGTGCTGATAGGATGGTACTTGGTTCCTCTGCTTGAGGGGTCTCGGGAAACATCCTAGAGAGTGCATCCGCCTTCACGTTCTTGGAACCGGGCCTATAAGAGATATGAAAGTTAAACCTGGTGAAGAAGAGGGCCCATCGGGCTTGTCTGGGTCGAAGACGTTTTGCTGTTCTCAGATATTCTAGATTCTTATGATCCGTGAATATCATGACAGGGTGAGGGGCTCCCTCCAGAAGGTATCGCCATTCTTCCAGGGCGAATTTGATAGCTAATAGTTCCCGGTCTCCGACGTCATAATTACGTTCTGGAGAAGTTAGTTTACGAGAGGCAAAGGCTACTGGATGAAGAAGGGATTTGGGGCCCTGCCTTTGAGAGAGGATGGCCCCAGTGGCTGACTCTGAAGCATCTACTTCCAGAGTAAATGGCAGTAGCGGATCTGGATGCTTCAATATAGGTGCCGATGTGAATGCATTTTTTAGTTTTTCTAAGGCATCCTGAGCTTCCGGTGACCAGTGAAAGCGGTAGCCCTGGCGTGTCAGTTGGGTTATAGGTGCCACAATAGAGGAGAACCCCACAATGAACCTCCTGTAGAAGTTGGCGAAACCTATAAACCGTTGTACCCCTTTCTTGTCTGTTGGGGCTGGCCATTCCTGGATAGCTTTGACTTTCTGCGGGTCCATTGCGACCCCATTGGTAGAAATAATAAATCCCAAAAATTGCACAGTGGTTTTCTCAAAGTCACATTTCTCGGCCTTGAGGTAAAGTCTATGTTCTCGGAGAATAGTGAAGACCTTGATGACATGGATTCGGTGCAGTTCAAGGGAGGACGAAAAAATAAGAATATCGTCTAAGTAGACTACTAGGAAGTCGTCCAAGTGTTCACGGAAAATGTCATTGACCAGGTGCTGGAAAGTAGCTGGGGCGTTGCAAAGCCCGAATGGCATGACCAAGTATTCAAAATGACCGAACCTAGATTTAAAAGCCGTCTTCCATTCGTCTCCAGCCCTGATCCGGATGAGGTTGTAGGCCCCTCGAAGGTCCAGTTTAGAGAAGATCCGAGCTGATCGGAATCGTTGGAACAACTCCGGGATGAGAGGAAGCGGGTATCTATTTTTAATAGTAATTTTATTTAATTCCCTATAGTCGATGCAGGGCCTCAGAGTCCCGTCTTTCTTTTCAACGAAAAAGATTCCGGCACCGGCTGGGGAAGAAGAGGGGCGAATGAATTTCTTTTCCAGATTTTCCTCAATGTAAGACTTGAGGGCCTTCAACTCAGATTCGGACAAGGGAAAGATGCGGCCGAATGGAATTTTGGAGCCAGGCAGAAGGTCAATGGGACAATCGTAGGGACGATGTGGAGGTAGGCGGTCGGCCTGCTGTTTGTCGAAGACGTCCTGGAATTCTAAGTATGCTGATGGAACATGTGGTAGGTTATCCGGTTGAGGGGTTAAAGTAGCACAGACAGTTGGAAGTGCGGGAAGACAGTGTTGGGAACAATACGAAGAAGTGAAGTTAACTTCCCTTTTGGCCCAGTTTATATGAGGCTCATGTGCTTGTAACCAGGGGAGGCCCAGGATGATGGGAAACATGGGAGATGGGATGAGGTCAAATCGAAGGTATTCTTGGTGGCCTGAATCGGTGATAGCAAGGACGGGTTTTGTTTCTTGCGTAATTACCCCTGAACGAGGCAGGGATCCATCCGCCAGACGAACCTGAAGATAACGGTCCTTGGTTTGCAGAGGAAAGTGAAGTTGGGAAGCAAGTGAAGAGTCCAGAAAGCAGCTGCAGGCTCCTGAATCAATAATCGCCGGTAGGCGGGTTGCTCCTGTTGGTAGCTGTAGAGAAATAGAAAGAACAACATAAGTCTGTGGTAAGCCAGAAACTTGGTAGTTCAAAGTGTCTTTGAGGGTACACTTACTAGGTCTCACTGGGCAGCTCCGAAGGAAATGGCCAGTACCCCCGCAGTAAAGACACAGATTGGCCTGACGCCTGCGCTGCTTTTCCTCAGGAGAAAGGGGAGGACGAACCAGACCAAGCTGCATGGGTTCAGGCTCGGGAGGAGAAGATGCTGTAGGAACTTGGATGGGTGGGTAGGCAGGAGCTGATCGGGGCAAAGTCCAGTTTGGACGGGTAGTCTGGAAACGCTCAGAACGCCGCTCCCGCAGGCGTCTGTCAAGCTGAGTGACAGACTGGATCAAATCTTCCAGAGTAGTTGGAACACCAATCCTGGCCAGCTCGTCTTTAAGAGCCTCAGACAGTCCTTGGCGATATTGGTATTTAAGGGCCGTCTCATTCCAGCCAGTGTCAGCTGACCATTTCCGGAATTCTGCCGTGTAGTCCTCCACCGGCCTTCTCCCCTGGGTTAAACTGTGGAGAACAGACTCAGCTGTAGCTGATCGCTGAGGATCGTCATACAGCTGCGCCATACTCTCGAAGAAGGTGTCCACGGAATCTAGTATGGGGCTGCTTTGCTCCATCAGGCCATGGGCCCAGGCCTGAGGTTCGTCGGTTAGAAGGGAGATGACGAACCCCACCTTTACCACTTCTGAAGAGAAAGTCCTGGGTTGAAGGGCGAAGTAAAGAGAACATGCATTTTTGAAAGCCCGATATTTCTTACGGACGCCAGAAAATCGCTCAGGCAGGGGGACCCTGGGTTCAGGGGTAGCCATTACTACGGTGGGATTTGCCTGATTTTGAGACGTGGAGGCAACATTGGCAACGGTAGCAGCTGGTGATGCTGGTCCTGTAGCTCCAGTAAGTAGCTGAAAGCGGCCATCCATTTGGACATAACCTTCTTGTAATTTCTGAACCGCATCGGTTAGTGCAGTGACTTGCTGACATAGGGTCTCGAACGGTGAACGCACCCTGTCGGCCTCAGACATCTGGCTGGTTTGTACTGTAAGGGTATGTACTTACCGAGGCCGAGATGCCGAGAGTGGTTCACCTTTGCGACTTGACGCACTCCACCCCCCTGGAGTTGAGACAGGGAGTGGATGGCGAGAAGCGGTACCGGCTACCGGCAGGTGGTGGGTACTTGTAGACGGTCCGGTAGTGCTGAGTAGACTGAAGAAACAGGCTTCAAGCAGGAACTAGCCGAATTGGTAAAGTTCAAACAGCAGGAGATAATGGAAGCCGGTGCAGGTTGAGTCCGGGTTGCAATTGCAAGGTAACAGTCCCGGCTGGGGGTCTAGCACAGTAAAAGGCAACAAGTCCAGAGAATACCGGGAACCAGGCAGGAGTTCAAAGGAAACGCGGAAGTCCAAAAGGTACAAGCAGGAGGTCAAGGATTGTAGACAGGCAGCAGATCCGAGTCACAGGCCGAGGGTCAAACACAGGAGAAGGCAGAAGTCCGTATAGCAAGCCGAGGGTCAGGTCCAGGAGAGAGATCAGAGGAGTCAAGCCAGTCCGGGTCACAAGGAGATTTTCAAGATAGTTTTCCAGAGTCTTGGGTATACAGGAAAGCTGACAAACCAGCAACTTGTCAGTGCAACTGGGTCTCTTTAAATAGGCCCGCCTGGATTCCTATTGGTGCGCCGCCGCGCATGCGCGCGCGCCGCTGCGTCGGCGCGCGCACCCGAGGACGTAGAAGCGCCGTCCCGCGCACGCGCATGCGCCGAAGCATCATTCCGCCGCGCGTGCGCATTGGGCGCTGATTGGCGCCGTTGGACGGATTTCCCTGACACCCGGCCTGTCTTCACCAAGTCTGCTTCCTGATCCTCTAGTGCCTGCTGCGGACCACTGCACATCTCCCATCAGTTACCCACAGCTGCAGTCTGCTGCTTCTACTTCCACCTGCTTCAGTTCCTGCCAGGCACTTGTGCTCCTTTGCCCTCCTGAGCCCCTGTCTGCTCTATCAGGGGTTCTCGAGCCAGAGGTCTACGAGAGGCCACTCCCTGCACGTCGGGCTCACCTACCAGGTACGTGACACTCAGTCACATTGGTAGGCCTTGGCAAAGAGGTGACGGCATCCAGCTTCTCAGGGTCGGTAGCTATCCCCTCAGCAGACACGATGTGACCAAGGTAGTGGACCGAGGGCTTATAGAACTGGCACTTCTCCATGGAGAGCTTTAGGCCTTCTTCATGAAGTCTCTTCAGGACTTTCTCCAACCGCTCTTCATGCTCTTCCAGTGTTCTACCGAACACTATGATGTTGTCCAGGTACACCAGCACTTCTATCAAGTTCATATCGCCCACTGTTCTCTCCATCAGCCTTTGAAAAGTGGCCGGGGCTCCTGATAACCCTTGGGGCATGCGGTCAAACTCGAAGAACCCCACTGGGGTAATGAAGGCAGTTTTCTCTTTATCCTCCGGATGCATGGGGATCTGATAGTACCCGCTCTTCAGGTCCATCACACTGAACCACTTGGCTCCTGACAGACTCTGCAGAGCATCTTCTATCCGGAGGGTGGTGTATTGGTCAGGAATGATTCTTCTGTTTAGTGTTCGGTAGTCAATGCACAGCCTCAATGAACCATTTTTTTTCCGTACCACCACTATTGGAGAAGCGTAGGGGCTCCTGGATTCTCAGATGATCCCCGCTCTTTTGAGTTCCGCCAGTTGTTCACGTAGGTCTTCCAAGTCCCCCAGAGGAACACGTCGGACCCTTTCTCTGAATTGTTTGTCTTCCTGCAAGCGGATCTTGTGGGTGGCACTCTTCGCACACCCTACATCAAATTCGTTCTTGGAGAATGCAGTCTGCCATCGGCCGATCTGGGCCCTGACCCTTTCTCTCCATTCTGGTGGAAGGGTGGTATCTTTTGGGTAGAATTTCTCCACTGGAATCTCACCCTTCTCCTCCTTCTTCAAATCAGATGGCGAGACTGGGGTGGTGGTGCTTACTTGGCCCAATAGCATTCTGGCTGGTACCTTCACTGGTAAAGTGGTCGTGTTGCGAACGCTCACTGAAACCTTCCCATGATTCCTCTGTAAGGCTTTCAATGGAACCACTTTGGGGATTATTTCTATCCCCCTTCCTTCCTTCCGTTAGTCCGTTTCAAGGACAATGAAGGGGCCTGGTTGCTTCCAAGTAATCTTGACAGACGCTCTCAGACAAGTCACTTCCCCGGGCTGCAGTACTCTTTCTCCTCTATCCAAATGCCAGATCTTGCCTACCCCTTCTGTGGGAGCTTTCTGTTCTAACACTAGGTGCTGATACGCTTGCTTCAGCATGGGGTGCATTCCTGCAGTTGAAGTACCCCGCTCCTGGGCCAGAGGCGTTAACAGTCTCCTGACTAGGTCAGTGTTGGTCCCTATACTGAGGGAACTTTTACCAGCCCCTGGTGGGCGAGGGCAGACCACTGCCAAGGTGTCAAAAGTCTCTGTTTCTCCAGCCACTGAGGGGTCAAAGGTTAGTTTGATTGGTAAATAACCATCATAGGGGAAGTTTTGAGTTCCAATGCCCCATATCTCCAGTTCTTCCAGCTTCTGCAAGGGCAAGTGTTTAAGGTGCTTGTCATAGAAGTCCCTGTACAGGAGAGTCACTTGAGCCCCAGTATCCAGGAGGGCCTTGGTGTAGATCCCTTTAATCCTTCAAACTTTTTAGATCCCTTTAATCCTTCAAACTTTTTAAATAAAACCTAGCCCTTGGTAATGCACTAGGTCGGTGCGCCTTCTGTTTTCCTTTACTTTTCAGTCTTAAAGAATACCAATTGTTCTGAGGAGGGCAGCAAGATTCTTGGTCATTTTCCTACGGAATACTCTGGTTGTGCCACTAAGAGACTGTACTTCCGAGCGCAGGAGACTGTTTTTGTGTGTAGATCCCCTTCTACCTGGATTGAGACTACTGGGGAGGGCCCCACTAACTTGACAGGAAACTTTCTGAGTGAAGCCTGCTTGGCCAGTTCAGTGATTTGTACCCTTACTTCCTTTTTCTTGGAACTTTGGCTGGATTTCGACCCCTGTTGGGTCTGGTTTGCACTGACTCTCCGTCACCGGGTAGGTTGGGTTAAGGAGCGGGAGACATTAGCTCGCTCAGAGGCAACAGCTGGAGCCCTAGGCGAGGGTCGGGGCTCCCGATGTTGTCTCCTCGCGTCGTTAAATTTCATGGAGTTAGCTGGAACTGGTGGGCACCCAGTTGACTCCTTCACCGGGGCCCTCTGGAGTTTTCCGCTGGCTTGCGGTACTGGGCTGTAGCTTTCTCTGGGCTTGGACATACTTCCCGATAATGTTCGACTCCACAGTTGAAACAGATCATCATCTTCCTTGGTTTCTGCACTTGGACAGCATTAGAACAGAGAGACTTCTTAGGCTCCCCTGGAGTGTTTCCATTAGGCAGACTGGCTGGCTGGTTGGTCAGTATGGACATCATCTCTATCAATTGGGATACTTGAGTCTTTAGAAGCTCCACCTGAGGGTCACCATCATCAGCGTTGATCACTCTGACTCCGGCAGAAGATTCAGGTTTCTGACTCTTCTTCTTGCTGTCCAACATGACTTATTCCTCCCTGACAATCCGGATCAAGTCTGGATATTTCAAGATACCACCGTCTTGCCGGGTCCTCAACAGGAGGGTAATGGGGTCTAAAGGTTGGGCCCCTTTCAAAACTTGCTTTGCTCGGATCTTGTCCACATCCTGAGGGTCTAACCCAGGGGTCTCAAACTGGCGGCCCTCCAGCTGTTGCGAAACTACAAGTCCCATCATGCCTCTGCCTGTGGGAGTCATGCTTGTAACTGTCAGCCTTGCAATGCCTCATGGGACTTGTAGTTTTGCAACAACTGGAGGGCCGCCAGTTTGAGACCTCTGGTCTAACCCCTTTTTCAACAGAAACTGATGTATGATCTTGTCTAGGCGCCTCATGTATTTTGACAATTTCTCTCCTTCTCTTTGATAAGAGTGTTCCATTTGGTAGATGAGGTTGGCATGTTTCTCAGTGCGACCGAATACATCCTGCAAGATGCTCAGGTAGTCTTGGGCAGTACAGTCCTTCTTGCTAAGCTTCAGGTTGCGAATGGCTTCCAGGGCAGGTCCCTTCAGACTCTCCATGATCCTCTGTTTCTTATGAGGCTCTGGTATGTCCCATTCATCCAAAGCTTGGGTAGCCTGGTCCAGCCATTCTTCAAATCTGTCTTCTGATGAAGATGAAGGCTGCCTTCCTGAGAAGATTCTGAGCTTCCTGTAGCCCGCATCTGAGTATGCATGGGGATCCTTTTGACACTTTTTGACAAATTCCCCAAGGACAGCACAGAGTTCGGGCCCAATGGTGGCCAGAGGTGACTTGGCAGAAACTTCTGGTTTGCTAGAGTCAGCTTGAATAGATGAGGTAGGAGCTTCTTTGGGTGCCTCTGGGTGTATCACATTAAGTTCTCCCTTGTTGGCCAACTTCACACTTGGACCCTTGAAATGTTCAGGAATTTCCTGTTTCAACTCAATCAATGCATACGTATGTGGTGTCCCTGTGTCTGCCTTTACAGCACTCACCCATGCTTTCTTGTCTGGGGACAAAGTTTTCATGGCTTGACTTAACTGTTCTTCACCCCAGGACTCTCCTGGAATTTCAAACACCACGCTGAGTTCTGAGCGGGCATTTTCTTCCTTGCACCACGCTATGGCAGCAGCAGAATCCATGGTTGGTGCCGGTAGAGGTTCTGTCTGGGGGGGGGGTTAGGTTGCAGAGTCACAGGAATCCCGGACGAGCCCCCACTTGTAGCACTACCCCCGTAGGAGCTGCTGGTTTAAGTTTTGGGCCTGTACTCTGCCTATCAACCCCTGTAATCTGGCTCAACTCCCCCTTGGCACAACTGGACAATAATAACAATAATGTGATTGTGGACCCCTAAAGGCTATAGAGGGCCACAATGATATAACACAACAATAAATGTACCGGTAATTAAATATTGTCACCTTATTGTGGTTTGCCTGCCACACGGCTGCAAAAGACAGAGTCCCACAGAAGAAGCAGTTCAACCAAGAGGTAATATGTTTACTTGGTAAAGAAATAGAGATTACACATGTGACATTCGTCTCAATCAGATCCCTGTGAGAGTCCACCGATATACATGTACACAACAGTTCCAGGGTCTCACTTATGAACTAAGAGCCCAAATTTACCCAACTTAGAGTCAGACCTGAAGAAGTGCACGGTGGAGGAATCTCCCACTGTAATGATATCCACAGTGGGGTACTTCTCCACCAAGTCCAACCCAGCTCACTAAAACAGCACAATGACAATAAAGTAAATGCAAACAGTTGATTTACACGTGCAAGTTCAACAAGCTATCTGGCTCCCCCTGGTGGGCAGCTTTACTGGTACGTGTCCCGCTGTATCGACCTAGTCGGTGAGCTGATGATTGATTTTAAAAGTCTCCAGTAATCTTCGCTAGCTTTTGTTGGTGCACTTGAGTATTTGTAATCCAACAGAAAGGGTGAAGAAAAAAGGGATTTTTATAACAGCTTACCTGTAAAATCCTTTTCTTGGAGTACATCACGGGACACAGAGCGACTTAGTCATTACTAATGGGTTATATAGTTTACCTTCAGGTGTTGGCACTGGCCAATTCCAAACCGGAAGTACCCTCCCCTATATAAGCCCCTCCCACCCGGGAGCACCTCAGTTTTGTAGCCAAGCAATAAGTGTCCCAAAAAGAGGGGTGGGAGCTCTGTGTCCCGTGATGTACTCCAAGAAAAGGATTTTACAGGTAAGCTGTTATAAAAATCCCTTTTTCTTTTTCGTACATCACGGGACACAGAGCGACTTAGTCATTACTAATGGGACGTCCCAAAGCAATGCCAAATGAGGGGGGGGGTACATAAGCTGGGCGCCATCAGGCATGAGGATCTTTTGCGGCCTGCAACACACTGCGCCCAAAGGCGACATCCTCCTGACTTCTAACGTCTACCTGATAGAATCTAGTAAACGTGTGTACCGAAGACCATGTTGCGGCCTTACATACTTGAGCCAGGGAGGCCTGGTGATGCACTGCCCATGAAGTTCCAACCGCTCTTGTGGAGTGCGCCCTAACTTTGAACGGAGGCGGTCTCTTTCTCAAGCCATAGGCTTGTATTATGACCTGTCGAATCCACTTGGCTAAAGTAGATTTTGATGCTGCCTGACCCCTTCTGGGGCCTTCCGGCAGAACAAACAAAGAATCCGTTCTGCGAATCTGAGCAGTGGCTTTTAGATAAGCTTTAACTGCTCTTACCACATCCAAAGAATGTAATAACTTTTCCTCTACTGAGCTAGGTTTGGGGAAAAAAGAAGGAAGAACCACATCTTGGTTCAAATGAAACCTCGATACCACCTTAGGAAGAAAGGCTGGATGAGGACGTAATACTACTCTGTCCTTATGGACAACCAGATATGGCTCCTTACAGGACATAGCTGCTAATTCCGACACTCTTTTAGCCGAACAAATGGCTACTAAGAAAACCAATTTCCTGGTGAGAAGAACCAAGGAAATGTGTTGTAATGGTTCAAACGGTTGTTCCTGTAGAACCGACAGAACCAGGTTTAAGTCCCAAGGACATATGGGAATACTAACCGGAGGGCTAATACGCATCACTCCTTGTATAAAGGCTTTGACTAGTGAATGCGAAGCCAAGGGCCTTTGAAAAAATATTGACAAGGCCGAAATCTGACCCTTGATAGTACTCAAGGCCAGCTTCCTATCTACAGCCCACTGTAGGAAGTCCAGAATCCTCCCTATCATGTACTTACGTGGATGCCATTTCTTGGTCTCACACCACGTAATGTACGCTTTCCAGATCCTATAATAGATCTGCCTGGATACCGGTTTCCTGGCATTGATCATGGTAGATACCACAGAATTAGAGAGCCCTCTCTTTTTCAGAATGTGGGCTTCAATAGCCAGGCCGTCAAACCTAGGGCTGGTAAGGAAGGGTGGTATATCGGTCCTTGCGACAGCAGGTCCGGACGAAGTGGGAGGGTCCAAGGACTCCTCACTGACATTTTTACAATCTCCGCGTACCATGCCCTTCGGGGCCACGCTGGAGCCACCAGAATCACTGGTTTCTTTTCTACCCTGATTCTGCGGAGTAATCGCGGTAACAATTGTGGCGGTGGGAATGCATATATCAGCTTGAACCGATCCCAAGGGAACACTAGGGCATCCGAGCCGCAAGCTAGGGGATCCCTTGTGCGAGACACAAACCTGTCCACCTTTGCGTTGAATCTGGATGCTAGCAGATCTACATCCGGTGTTCCCCACCGCTGGCATATTGCCTGGAAAACCTCGGGGTGAAGAGACCATTCCCCCGGGCATAATTGTTGGCGACTTAGAAAGTCCGCTCTCCAATTTTCCACTCCTGGGATGAAAACCGCAGATATGGCTGGGACATATCTTTCTGCCCACTCCAGGATGCAATTTGCTTCCTTCTGGGCTGCACGACTTTTGGTGCCACCCTGATGATTGATATATGCCACTGCCGTGGCATTGTCTGATTGAATTCTGACAGGGGACCCCTGGAGTTTGGATGTCCATGCTACTAGGGCATACCGGGCTGCTCGTATCTCTAAGAGATTGATGGGCAGGGCCTTTTCTGCTTCTGACCACCTGCCCTGGAGAGACCATTGCTCCAGCACTGCCCCCCAGCCGATGAGGCTGGCATCTGTAGTGACCACCTTCCAAGAAACCGGACTGAAGGGTTTCCCTCTTTCCAGATTCTGGGGCACCAACCACCAATGGAGGCTCTTGCGAACGGAAGGGGACAGGGACATTGGTAAGTCTAAAGCCTGAACTTTTTTGTTCCAGGCTGACAGTATGGCCCTTTGCAAATTCCTTGAATGGAATTGACCGTAGGGTACCGCTTCGAATGAAGCCACCATCTTTCCCAGCAGCCTCATGCAGAGACGTATGGATGGTTTTCTTTTTGTACCCACTAAGTGGGTCAAATTTCTTAAAGACGACACCTTCTCTGGAGGTAAGAAAATCTTTCTCTGATTTGAATCCAGCCTTAGCCCTAAGTATTCCAGACTTTTGACTGGTCTTAGAGCTGACTTGTCCCGGTTGATAATCCAACCGTGATATTCCAGATACTCGATTGTCTTGTGAATAGCTACTTCCAGCTTTTCCACTGAGTGGTCTATTAGTAGCAGGTCGTCTAGATATGCCATTATCGTTACACCCTGTGTTCTTAGATTGGCCAATAATGGGGCCAGAATTTTTGTGAACACTCGTGGTGCTGTGGCCAGACCGAAAGGTAAGGCTCTGAACTGAAAATGGCGCCCTTCTACTGCAAAGCGTAGAAATTTCTGATGGGCCGGAAAGATGGGAATATGCAGATAAGCATCCCTTATGTCGATCGAGGCTAGCCATTCCTGCCCTTGTAGGGCGGTGGCCACTGATCGGATCGACTCCATCCGAAAAGTCCTGATATTTAGGAACTTGTTTAGCCCTTTTAGATTTAATATGTGCCTCACGTCCCCATTTGGTTTGGGGACTGTGAAAAGGTTCGAGTAAAACCCGAATCCGCTTTCTTCCAGGGGAACCTTCATGATTACCCCTTGGAGCAATAGTTGTTCTAGTGCCAGAAGGAGGGATCCTCTCTTTTGGGGATCTCTTGGCACATTTGACCTCATAAATTGGGCAGGAGGAGTGCCTTTTAACTCCAGCTTGTATCCCAGACTTACTGCGGAGAGCACCCATCTGTCTCTGATGGTGTCCCGCCAGGTCTCTGTGAACAACTGAAGTCTTCCCCCCACCCGATTGAGCGGGGGCAATACTTCATGCCTTAGGGGGAGGTTTTGTACCTCTCTTGATCCAGGGCTTCTTGTTACCCTGTGATTGTCCCTGATTTCTGCCCCCTGAATTTGACCGCGGAGGCCGTCGGAACTGCTTCACAGCCGATGTGCCCGGGACTGGAGAGGTAGGCCTCTTAAAAGAAGGACTTCTACCCTTGTTCTTAACCGGTAAGAGTGAACTTTTACCGGCAGAAATTTTCTGGATATATTTGTCCAGATCTTCTCCAAATAAGCGTTCTCCATGAAATGGGAAGCTAACCAGCAGTTTTTTACAGGGAGCTTCAGCAGACCAGTTTTTGAGCCACAGAAGCCTACGCATATGTACTATAGACAGCGTAAAGCGGGAGGCCTGTTGGATTGTATCCTTTATGGCGTCCACCGCAAAACACAAGGCTCTAGGCAGGTCAGCTAGGGCATGAGCCTGCTGATCTGGTAAGTCCCTTAAGACTTGTTTCAACTGATCTTTCACTGCTTGGCAGACTCCAATCGCTGCTACCGCAGGTTGTGTCACCATACTTGCTGTAGAGAAAGCAGATTTTAGTAAAGACTCCAATTTTTTATCTATTGGGTCTTTGAACATTGGAACATTATCTACTGGACATGTCAGTGATTTGTTAACAGAAGAGATGGCTGCGTCCACTATAGGGACCCTCCATTTTCTTATGAACTTATCCTCCATGGGATAGATCACCGGAAATCTCTTGGGGGGAGCAAATATTTTATCAGGATGCTCCCAATCCTGGTAAATAAGCCCTTCTAATAAAGGGTGGATTGGGAAGGAACAGACCGCCTGGGGAGCTTTTAGCGACCCCAGCGAGGAAACCGTAGTGGATGGTGGTTCCGCCAGAGGCATTTTAAATGCTGATCGGACCATGTTAGTCAGAGACTGAACCCATAATCTTTCAGCCTGAGAAGCTGAGAAAGGTTCTTCCACTGTTGATTCCTCTATAAGTGAATCAACCTCATCCTGATCCCCTTCAGGTAGGTCGATCTCTGTGTGGGGCTGTTCCTCCACTAACAGGCACTCTGAAGGAGGAGACGGAGATCGGACGCGCTTTTCCTGTGACAGGGAAGCAGCGATCAATGCTGTTAATCTCTCTTCCAATCCTCCCAGAGTTGAGGATAAAACCTCCTCTGTTATATATACAGGAGCAGGTGGACTGGGGACAGCCGCAGCACCAGGCATTCCTGCGGGGTTTCTACGGCTACTGACCTCTGCATTCTCAGGGGAGATTGGTGCAGTGCAAGCATGCCCAATATCCTCAGAGCCCGATGGAGACCCCTTTGGCTTCCTGGAAGATCTATTTCCGGAGCGTCTGGACGACATATCCTTTAAGCACAAAGCTGAGGTATTCCCGTCGTCATACACCAATTTTTGCTGGTAATAGTCTAACACAGGTGCTGCTATATACCAGCTGGTGTCCACTAAAGTGCCTTTCTATGGGGATGCCTGCATCAACCGCCTCTGTGTGCCACTGTTTGTTGCTAGCTCTGTTTGCATGCAGCTGACACTTGTACTGTGTCTTTTAACCATGCTGGGACGCCCGCACATGCGCAGAAGCGCCGCGGCGCGCATCGAGCGTCATCCACCCGCCCCGCCCCTTTTTTTTCATAGGAGGCGCGTGCACGCGCCCGCGCGCGCGCCCGTGCGCCAATGGCGCCCTTTTCGAAAACCAACAGAGGACTAGGAGCCAGGGCCCTTTTTGCCGGAGGGCCTGTGCGGTGGATGAACGCAGCAACAGGGCAGAGGAAGTGGATTCCCTCAGAGAAACTTACCAGCTGCCTGGATCTTTTGAGTTGAGAAAACCAAAGATCCACATTTACAAGAAAAATGGACTACAGCGGCCTCTAGTGGTTTAACACAGGTACCGCGGTCCCTGTTTTTTTTTTTTTTTTTCTTGACTACTATTAAAATTTTACATTTTCAGTAGTTATAGGCAACACAGATATTTAGCGGGAATACCGTTAGGTAACAGACAGAAAGACAAATTAGGCTTGGGGGTCCCCCAATAGAACCAAGTTCCTGAGGGCCCCCACTTACCTGATCCCCGCCGCAGGACTTTGTTTGGTCCACAAAAGTCCAAACTTCACCTATCACGGCAGGCATTGTAATTAAACCTTCAGGGACCGGGTTCCCAAGGATTCCACTCCCCTGGACCTGTATAGCACCCTGCACAGACAGCGTCTTGGTCGTGGGTATGACCAGAGCTCTGGATCCCAGGGTCCAGCCCTCCTAAGAGAAGCATTACAGGCAAAACCTTGCTCTTCTGCTGCAAGGCCCGGGTACCGACCGTTTAGCTATGAAGCTTTTTTGGTGGGATCCGGAACAGCTTACTAAGGCCCAAAAGAACCTGTACGCAAGCCCAGTGAAAACACATGTTACTCTTTGGCCAACACCTTAGACACTGGCAAAAAACTGAGGTGCTCCCGGGTGGGAGGGGCTTATATAGGGGAGGGTACTTCCGGTTTGGAATTGGCCAGTGCCAACACCTGAAGGTAAACTATATAACCCATTAGTAATGACTAAGTCGCTCTGTGTCCCGTGATGTACGAAAAAGAAAATTAAACACTTAACATGTGTGGTGAAAAGGGCAAGTGAAATGCTGATCCTTCCCGAATGGCTAACTCACTCCTGAATGTAGCGTGTCTCCGCTTGTGGCACTGCAGTTGCCAACAAGTGTAAGTCAAAAGTATGAAAGTCACTTTCCTGCAACACAGTTAGTTATGCTGGTGGGCAGGTGCCCTCTCACCACATGAGGCCTCGCCTCACTGGTATTCTCTGACTGGGCCCTCTTGGTTCTCAGCCTCCGGACGAGTCATGGTCCCTGGTCCTCCGATTAGCCGATCACAAGGCGTCAGTGGATAGGTGACTCTGGATGCTCGGGAGCGTAGAACGGTCCCTCTCCCTGGTCCGATCAGCAGGGCTGTGACAGGAATCCCTCCGCTAGGTGATCCGGCCTCCGTCACTTTAGGCCCAGGCTTCTCCGGCCTAAGCACCCTCGCTGCAGGCCTCTTGCCTCTTGCAAGATGGCATCCTAAGAGACGGAACACAAGCCCCGCCTTATCTTAAATAAGTTCTCCCAGCAGGCTGTGTGTGGCGCCACGCACCCTAGCAGCACAGTGGCATTGTGGGCCTTGCAGTCTATTTCTGACCCATAGCAATAGAGTCTCTGTCTCTCTGCACCACAAGGTCCGTCATGCATTGTTCTGATCATTGCAGCAGTATGATACAACGGACAATAAAAGGAATTAAGTTCTCATCATGCACAAACTGTAGTCCATAAGCTACGTGCAAAAGTGACACCTTGCTACATAATCCTCCGTAGGATTTGATGTCATTAGGAGTGAAGTGGACCTGTGTGGCTGTCAGTCATTGAATATAACGAGACGCTCCTTCTGTAAATGGCTGGATACTTTCAGTACACGGGTCGGTACAGGTCCTCTTTACTCAGAATGGAGGGAATCAGGCCCGGAGAATTACACAATCCACAAAACGGCTCAGCAAGTTCAGAAAGTCAATAATGAGGGATGGGAAGAGGAAGATGAGGAATCATCTCAGTTCCTGTTTTATCTGGCTCAGGAAGTCAGGATGATGCTGAACTTTCACATAACGTTCTCATGAATAATATTAAATTTCTCATGAAGATCTATTGAGGGAGAATGGAACCATACATGGAAAAGGAGGAGCGTTTTTGCTGTACTGAACGTACTACATGTAGCAAATGCAAAAGCATAAACAAATGTAGCACACAGACCCCTCGTCCTTCCCTTTGGCTCACTTGTAGGAAAAGGGGCACACCATGCCACATGCCCGTACCCTCCTGTGTGAAGAGGTTGAGCGGTGTAATGTACCCGGGTCTTTATGGTCAGGTTCTCCAGAGAATGGTTCCCGTCTTCACTGCAATAAAGACAAGTCTCTATTCCCCAATAACTCCAAGGTCCACACCAATTGCAACTCCAACGTAGAGTTTATTTTTCTCTTAAGGCACAGTCATTTAAATATGGAAGGTTATAGGAAGATCGGGACAGCGAGAGGTGTTGGAGTAGGTCCAGGCACAAAGGAATACTTATTCACTACCCATATCTTCAGGTAGTCTCAGCTCAAATGGATAGTCTCCCATTAGAGTGGATCCTAGCAGCCGGAGTGATGCTCGAATTAGATTACACACACAGTCTCTGCACAAACTCTGCCACAGACCTGGGGAACGATGGTTCTGGTAGTAGGCCTCTAGCAGGAAGATGACATCCCTCCAGAGAGTTACTGGGCCCCTTTCTTCACTGTGATCTCTCACCAGTCCCTCGGAACGGTCTCCTCTTCTAGATACGGGTCTCCTCACAAGGCAGCACCCTGGGATTCCTCCTCCCTCCGTGGGCTCCAGCCGAAGGTGCTGGACCCAAGGCCTTCAGTTGCAGCCCCAGGGCTAAAGGTGCCTGGGACTGATCCGCCAATTTACCGGGCCAGGAACCCCACCACAGGGCTAAAGGTGCCTAGGGTGTCCACGAACAGAACAACACGCTCCCGGGGTCGGACCCCCGGGAACTCACCCCTTACAGACAGGGTCTGCCCCTTTTATATCCTCTCCCAGGATGCACAGCAGGCCAATGCGCCCACCATACCACCGCCGAGAGGGGACATCCAAGGCAGCGCCATCAACAGGCCACAGGGAACTACACACCAGCATCCCACCTGTAGTATAAAAATGGTTTTACAGAACCCTATCAAATAGTGTGTTTGAGTACAACTACCACTCAAACATTCCCTTAGATTTAAAGCCCCGCTACACAAAAAACTGTTAGTCCCAGGAGCAAAGATAAAGGGGGGGGGGGAGTCCAAACCCCACCAGAAAGTCCACAGTGCAGCAGCTAGCGCAGACAGTCACTGTGCACCTGAAGTACTGCAGCTTCAGTCTGATGCTCCTCCTTATCTCTGGTCACATGACACAACCAAGTCCCCTCACACTGAAATCTGGTGAGTGGATTCCATGCACCAGGAAGATCTGTACTGGGGGGATATCTGTACTGGGGGGCTGTACTGGAGGGGAAGATCTGTACTGGGTGGAAAATCTGTACTGATTAGGGTTATCCGTACTGGGGGGGGGGGGATCTGTAATGTGGGAGCTGTACCGGGGAGGGGGAAAGATCTGTTCTGGGGGAAGATTTCTACTGGGAGGAGAACTGTACTGGGGAGGAGATCTGTACTGGGGAGGAGATCTGTACCGGGGGAATGGGACATTCTCTAGTGTAATGCCGCGTACACACGGTCGGACTTTCCGTCTGAAAAATAGAGAACCTGCTCTCTATCTAAGTCAGTCAGAAACTCCGACAGAAAAAGACCGATGGGGCATACACACGGTCAGAATATCCGCCGAAAAGCTCCCATCAAACTTTTTCTGTGGGAAATTCCAACCCTGTGTACCGGGGGAATGGTGGGACATTCTCTAGTGGAAGGGGGAAGAGTCTGTACTAGGGGCAGATATGTACTGGGAAAGCTCTCGAATGGGGGAGGGGACATTTACTAGTGGAAGGGGGGTGATCTGTACTGGAGGTAGAGCTGTACTGGGGAGTAGATCTGTACTGGGGGAATGGTGGGACATTCTCTAGTGGAAGGGGGATGATCTGTACTGGAGGTAGAGCTGTATTGGGGAGGAGATCTGTACTGGGGGAATGGTGGGACATTCTCTAGTGGAAGGGGGAAGAGTCTGTACTAGGGGCAGATATGTACTGGGAAAGATCTCGAATGGGGGAGGGGACATTTACTAGTGGAAGGGGGGTGATCTGTACTGGAGGTAGAGCTGTACTGGGGAGTAGATCTGTACCGGGGGAATGGTGGGACATTCTCTAGTGGAAGGGGGAAGAGTCTGTACTAGGGGCAGATATGTACTGGGAAAGATCTCGAATGGGGGAGGGGACATTTACTAGTGGAAGGGGGGTGATCTGTACTGGAGGTAGAGCTGTACTGGGGAGGAGATCTGTACCGGGGGAATGGTGGGACATTCTCTAGTGGAAGGGGGAAGAGTCTGTACTAGGGGCAGATATGTACTGGGAAAGATCTCGAATGGGGGAGGGGACATTTACTAGTGGAAGGGGGGTGATCTGTACTGGAGGTAGAGCTGTACTGGGGAGTAGATCTCTACTGGGGGAATGGTGGGACATGCTCTAGTGGAAGGGGGGAAGAGTCTGTACTGGAGGTAGAGCTGTATTGGGGAGTAGATCTGTACTGGGGGAATGGTGGGACATTCTCTAGTGGAAGGGGGATGATCTGTACTGGAGGTAGAGCTGTATTGGGGAGGAGATTTGTACTGGGGGAATGGTGGGACATTTGCTAGTGGAAGGGGGAAGAGTCTGTACTAGGGGCAGATATGTACTGGGAAAGATCTAGAATGGGGGAGGGGACATTTACTAGTGGAAGGGGGGTGATCTGTACTGGAGGTAGAGCTGTACTAGGGGAGATCTGTACTGGGGAGTAGATCTGTACTGGAAAGTAGATCTGTACTGGGGGAGGGGACATTTACTAGTGGGAGGGGGAGATCTGTACAGGGGGAGACCTATACTCAGAGGGAGAGCTGTATGGGGAGGAGATTTGTACTGGGGAGGCGGGACATTTACTAGTGGGAGGGGGAGATCTGTACAGGGGGAGACCTATACTCAAAGGGAGGGCTGTATGGGAGGAGATCTGTACTGGGGGAGGGGACATTTACTAGTGGGAGGGGGAGATCTGTACAAGGGGAGACCTATACTCAGAGGGAGAGCTGTATGGGGAGGGGATCTGTACTGGGGAGGCGGGACATTTACTAGTGGGAGGGGGAGATCTGTACAGGGGGAGACCTATACTCAAAGGGAGGGCTGTATGGGAGGAGATCTGTACTGGGGAGGCAGGACATTTACTAGTGGGAGGGGGAGATCTGTACAGGGGGAGACCTATACTCAGAGGGAGAGCTGTATGGGGAGGAGATCTGTACTGGGGAGGCGGGACATTTACTAGTGGGAGGGGGAGATCTGTACAGGGGGAGACCTATACTCAGAGGGAGAGCTGTATAGGCAGGAGATCTGTACTGGGGAGGCGGGACATTTACTAGTGGGAGGGGGAGATCTGTACAGGGGGAGACCTATACTCAGAGGGAGAGCTGTATAGGGAGGAGATCTGTACTGGGGAGGCGGGACATTTACTAGTGGGAGGGGGAGATCTGTACAGGGGGAGACCTATACTCAGAGGGAGAGCTGTATGGGGAGGAGATCTGTACTGGGGAGGCGGGACATTTACTAGTGGGAGGGGGAGATCTGTACAGGGGGAGACCTATACTCAGAGGGAGAGCTGTATGGGGAGGAGATCTGTACTTGGGAGGCGGGACATTTACTAGTGGGAGGGGGGAAGAGTCTGTACTAGGGGCAGATATATACTGGGAAAGATCTCGAATGGGGGAGGGGACATTTACTAGTGGAAGGGGGATGATCTGTACTGGAGGTAGAGCTGTACTGGGGAGGAGATATGTACTGGGGAAGAGATCTGTACTGGGGGAATGGTGGGACATTCTCTAGTGGAAGGGGGGAAGAGTCTGTACTAGGGGCAATTATGTACTGGGAAAGATCTTGAATGGGGGAGGGGACATTTACTAGTGGAAGGGGGATGATCTGTACTGGAGGTAGAGCTGTACTGGGGAGGAGATCTGTACTGGGGAGGAGATCTGTACTGGGGGAATGGTGGGACATGCTCTAGTGGAAGGGGGGAAGAGTCTGTACTAGGGGCAGATATGTACTGGGAAAGATCTTGAATGGGGGAGGGGACATTTACTAGTGGAAGGGGGGTGATATGTACTGGAGGTAGAGCTGTACTGAGGAGGAGATCTGTACTGGGGGAAAGGTGGGACATTCTCTAGTGGAAGGGGGGAAGAGCCTGTACTAGGGACAGATATGTACTGGGAAAGATCTTGAATGGGGGAGGGGACATTTACTAGTGGGAGGGGGAGATCTGTACAGGGGGAGACCTATACTCAGAGGGAGAGCTGTATGGGGAGGAGATCTGTACTGGGGAGGCAGGACATTTACTAGTGGGAGGGGGAGATCTGTACAGGGGGAGACCTATACTCAAAGGGAGGGCTGTATGGGAGGAGATCTGTACTGGGGAGGCGGGACATTTACTAGTGGGAGGGGGAGATCTGCACAGGGGGAGACCTATACTCAGAGGGAGAGCTGTATGGGGAGGAGATCTGTACTGGGGAGGTGGGACATTTACTAGTGGGAGGGGGAGATCTGTACAGGGGGAGACCTATACTCAGAGGAAGAGCTGTATGGGGAGGAGATCTGTACTGGGGAGGTGGGACATTTACTAGTGGGAGGGGGAGATCTGCACAGGGGGAGACCTATACTCAGAGGGAGAGCTGTATGGGGAGGAGATCTGTACTGGGGAGGCGGGACATTTACTAGTGGGAGGGGGAGATCTGTACAGGGGGAGACCTATACGCAGAGGGAGAGCTGTATGGGGAGGAGATCTGTACTGGGGAGGTGGGACATTTACTAGTGGGAGGGGGAGATCTGTACAGAGGGAGACCTATACTCAGAGGGAGAGCTGTATGGGGAGGAGATCTGTACTGGGGAGGCGGGACATTTACTAGTGGAAGGGGGGTAATCAGTACAGGGGGAGACCTATACTCAGAGGGAGAGCTGTATGGGGATGAGATCTGTACTGGGGAGGCGGGACATTTACCAGTGGGAGGGGGAGATCTGTACAGAGGGAGACCTATACTCAGAGGGAGAGCTGTATGGGGAGGAGATCTGTACTGGAGAAGCAGGACATTTACTAGTGGGAGGGGGAGATCTGTACAGGGGGAGACCTATACTCAGAGGGAGAGCTGTATAGGGAGGAGATCTGTTCTGGGGAGGCGGGACATTTACTAGTGGGAGGGGGAGATCTGTACAGGGGGAGACGTATACTCAGAGGGAGAGCTGTATGGGAAGTAGATCTGTACTGGGGGAGGGGACATTTACTAGTGGGAGGGGGAGATCTGTACAAGGGGAGACCTATACTCAGAGGGAGAGCTGTATGGGGAGGAGATCTGTACTGGGGAGGTGGGACATTTACTAGTGGGAGGGGGAGATCTGTACAGGGGGAGACCTATACTCAGAGGGAGAGCTGTATGGGAAGTAGATCTGTACTGGGGGAGGGGACATTTACTAGTGGGAGGGGGAGATCTGTACAGGGGGAGACCTATACTCAGAGGGAGAGCTGTATGGGGAGGAGATCTGTACTGGGGAGGCGGGACATTTACTAGTGGGAGGGGGAGATCTGTACAGGGGGAGACCTATACTCAGAGGGAGAGCTGTATAGGGAGGAGATCTGTACTGGGGAGGCGGGACATTTACTAGTGGGAGGGGGAGGTCTGTACAGGGAGAGACCTATACTCAGAGGGAGAGCTGTATGGGGAGGAGATCTGTACTGGGGAGGCGGGACATTTACTAGTGGGAGGGGGAGATCTGTACAGGGGGAGACCTATACTCAGAGGGAGAGCTGTATAGGGAGGAGATCTGTACTGGGGAGTCCGGACATTTACTAGTGGAAGGGGGATGATTTGTACTGGAGGTAGAGCTGTACTGGGGGAGATCTGTACTGGGGAGTAGATCTGTACTGGAAAGTAGATCTGTACTGGGGGAGGGGACATTTACTAGTGGGAGGGGGAGATCTGTACAGGGGGAGACCTATACTCAAAGGGAGGGCTGTATGGGAGGAGATCTGTACTGGGGAGGCGGGACATTTACTAGTGGGAGGGGGAGATCTGTACAGAGGGAGACCTATACTCAGAGGAAGAGCTGTATGGGGAGGAGATCTGTACTGGGGAGGCGGGACATTTACTAGTGGGAGGGGGAGAGCTGTACAGGGGGAGACCTATACTCAGAGGGAGAGCTGTATAGGGAGGAGATCTGTACTGGGGAGGCGAGACATTTACTAGTGGGAGGGGGAGATCTGTACAAGGGGAGACCTATACTCAGAGGGAGAGCTGTATGGGGAGGAGATCTGTACTGGGGAGGTGGGACATTTACTAGTGGGAGGGGGAGATCTGTACAGGGGGAGACCTATACTCAGAGGGAGAGCTGTATGGGAAGTAGATCTGTACTGGGGGAGGGGACATTTACTAGTGGGAGGGGGACATCTGTACAGGGGGAGACCTATACTCAGAGGGAGAGCTGTATGGGGAGGAGATCTGTTCTGGGGAGGGGGGACATTTACTAGTGGGAGGGGGAGATCTGTACAGGGGGAGACCTATACTCAGAGGGAGAGCTGTATAGGGAGGAGATCTGTACTGGGGAGGCGGGACATTTACTAGTGGGAGGGGGAGATCTGTACAAGGGGAGACCTATACTCAGAGGGAGAGCTGTATGGGGAGGAGATCTGTACTGGGGAGGCGGGACATTTACTAGTGGGAGGGGGAGATCTGCACAGGGGGAGACCTATACTCAGAGGGAGAGCTGTATGGGGAGGAGATCTGTACTGGGGAGGTGGGACATTTACTAGTGGGAGGGGGAGATCTGTACAGGGGGAGACCTATACTCAGAGGAAGAGCTGTATGGGGAGGAGATCTGTACTGGGGAGGCGGGACATTTACTAGTGGGAGGGGGAGATCTGCACAGGGGGAGACCTATACTCAGAGGGAGAGCTGTATGGGGAGGAGATCTGTACTGGGGAGGCGGGACATTTACTAGTGGGAGGGGGAGATCTGTACAGGGGGAGACCTATACGCAGAGGGAGAGCTGTATGGGGAGGAGATCTGTACTGGGGAGGTGGGACATTTACTAGTGGGAGGGGGAGATCTGTACAGAGGGAGACCTATACTCAGAGGGAGAGCTGTATGGGGAGGAGATCTGTACTGGGGAGGCGGGACATTTACTAGTGGAAGGGGGGTAATCAGTACAGGGGGAGACCTATACTCAGAGGGAGAGCTGTATGGGGATGAGATCTGTACTGGGGAGGCGGGACATTTACCAGTGGGAGGGGGAGATCTGTACAGAGGGAGACCTATACTCAGAGGGAGAGCTGTATGGGGAGGAGATCTGTACTGGAGAAGCAGGACATTTACTAGTGGGAGGGGGAGATCTGTACAGGGGGAGACCTATACTCAGAGGGAGAGCTGTATAGGGAGGAGATCTGTTCTGGGGAGGCGGGACATTTACTAGTGGGAGGGGGAGATCTGTACAGGGGGAGATGTATACTCAGAGGGAGAGCTGTATGGGAAGTAGATCTGTACTGGGGGAGGGGACATTTACTAGTGGGAGGGGGAGATCTGTACAAGGGGAGACCTATACTCAGAGGGAGAGCTGTATGGGGAGGAGATCTGTACTGGGGAGGTGGGACATTTACTAGTGGGAGGGGGAGATCTGTACAGGGGGAGACCTATACTCAGAGGGAGAGCTGTATGGGAAGTAGATCTGTACTGGGGGAGGGGACATTTACTAGTGGGAGGGGGAGATCTGTACAGGGGGAGACCTATACTCAGAGGGAGAGCTGTATGGGGAGGAGATCTGTACTGGGGAGGCGGGACATTTACTAGTGGGAGGGGGAGATCTGTACAGGGGGAGACCTATACTCAGAGGGAGAGCTGTATAGGGAGGAGATCTGTACTGGGGAGGCGGGACATTTACTAGTGGGAGGGGGAGGTCTGTACAGGGAGAGACCTATACTCAGAGGGAGAGCTGTATGGGGAGGAGATCTGTACTGGGGAGGCGGGACATTTACTAGTGGGAGGGGGAGATCTGCACAGGGGGAGACCTATACTCAGAGGGAGAGCTGTATGGGAAGTAGATCTGTACTGGGGGAGGGGACATTTACTAGTGGGAGGGGGAGGTCTGTACAGGGAGAGACCTATACTCAGAGGGAGAGCTGTATGGGGAGGAGATCTGTACTGGGGAGGCGGGACATTTACTAGTGGGAGGGGGAGATCTGTACAGGGGGAGACCTATACTCAGAGGGAGAGCTGTATAGGGAGGAGATCTGTACTGGGGAGTCCGGACATTTACTAGTGGAAGGGGGATGATTTGTACTGGAGGTAGAGCTGTACTGGGGCAGATCTGTACTGGGGAGTAGATCTGTACTGGAAAGTAGATCTGTACTGGGGGAGGGGACATTTACTAGTGGGAGGGGGAGATCTGTACAGGGGGAGACCTATACTCAAAGGGAGGGCTGTATGGGAGGAGATCTGTACTGGGGAGGCGGGACATTTACTAGTGGGAGGGGGAGATCTGTACAGAGGGAGACCTATACTCAGAGGAAGAGCTGTATGGGGAGGAGATCTGTACTGGGGAGGCGGGACATTTACTAGTGGGAGGGGGAGAGCTGTACAGGGGGAGACCTATACTCAGAGGGAGAGCTGTATAGGGAGGAGATCTGTACTGGGGAGGCGAGACATTTACTAGTGGGAGGGGGAGATCTGTACAAGGGGAGACCTATACTCAGAGGGAGAGCTGTATGGGGAGGAGATGTGTACTGGGGAGGTGGGACATTTACTAGTGGGAGGGGGAGATCTGTACAGGGGGAGACCTATACTCAGAGGGAGAGCTGTATGGGAAGTAGATCTGTACTGGGGGAGGGGACATTTACTAGTGGGAGGGGGACATCTGTACAGGGGGAGACCTATACTCAGAGGGAGAGCTGTATGGGGAGGAGATCTGTTCTGGGGAGGTGGGACATTTACTAGTGGGAGGGGGAGATCTGTACAGGGGGAGACCTATACTCAGAGGGAGAGCTGTATAGGGAGGAGATCTGTACTGGGGAGGCGGGACATTTACTAGTGGGAGGGGGAGGTCTGTACAGGGAGAGACCTATACTCAGAGGGAGAGCTGTATGGGGAGGAGGTCTGTACTGGGGAGGCGGGACATTTACTAGTGGGAGGGGGAGATCTGTACAGGGGGAGACCTATACTCAGAGGGAGAGCTGTATAGGGAGGAGATCTGTACTGGGGAGGCGGGACATTTACTAGTGGGAGGGGGAGATCTGTACAGGGGGAGACCTATACTCAGAGGGAGAGCTGTATGGGGAGGAGATCTGTACTGGGGAGGCGGGACATTTACTAGTGGGAGGGGGAGATCTGTACAGGGGGAGACCTATACTCAGAGGGAGAGCTGTATAGGGAGGAGATCTGTACTGGGGAGCCGGGACATTTACTAGTGGAAGGGGGATGATCTGTACTGGCGGTAGAGCTGTACTGGGGGAGATCTGTACTGGGGAGTAGATCTGTACTGGAAAGTAGATCTGTACTGGGGGAGGGGACATTTACTAGTGGGAGGGGGAGATCTGTACAGGGGGAGACCTATACTCAGAGGGAGAGCTGTATGGGGAGGAGATCTGTACTGGGGAGGTGGGACATTTACTAGTGGGAGGGGGAGATCTGTACAGGGGGAGACCTATACTCAAAGGGAGGGCTGTATGGGAGGAGATCTGTACTGGGGAGGCGGGACATTTACTAGTGGGAGGGGGAGATCTGTACAGAGGGAGACCTATACTCAGAGGAAGAGCTGTATGGGGAGGAGATCTGTACTGGGGAGGCGGGACATTTACTAGTGGGAGGGGGAGATCTGCACAGGGGGAGACCTATACTCAGAGGGAGAGCTGTATGGGGAGGAGATCTGTACTGGGGAGGCGGGACATTTACTAGTGGGAGGGGGAGATCTGTACAGGGGGAGACCTATACTCAGAGGGAGAGCTGTATGGGGAGGAGATCTGTACTGGGGAGGTGGGACATTTACTAGTGGGAGGGGGAGATCTGTACAGGGGGAGACCTATACTCAGAGGGAGAGCTGTATAGGGAGGAGATCTGTACTGGGGAGGCGGGACATTTACTAGTGGGAGGGGGAGATCTGTACAGGGGGAGACCTATACTCAGAGGGAGAGCTGTATAGGGAGGAGATCTGTACTGGGGAGGCGGGACATTTACTAGTGGGAGGGGGAGATCTGTACAAGGGGAGACCTATACTCAGAGGGAGAGCTGTATGGGGAGGAGATCTGTACTGGGGAGGTGGGACATTTACTAGTGGGAGGGGGAGATCTGTACAGGGGGAGACCTATACTCAGAGGGAGAGCTGTATGGGAAGTAGATCTGTACTGGGGGAGGGGACATTTACTAGTGGGAGGGGGAGATCTGTACAGGGGGAGACCTATACTCAGAGGGAGAGCTGTATGGGGAGGAGATCTGTACTGGGGAGGCGGGACATTTACTAGTGGGAGGGGGAGATCTGTACAGGGGGAGACCTATACTCAGAGGGAGAGCTGTATAGGGAGGAGATCTGTACTGGGGAGGTGGGACATTTACTAGTGGGAGGGGGGAGATCTGTACAGGGGGAGACCTATACTCAGAGGGAGAGCTGTATGGGAAGTAGATCTGTACTGGGGGAGGGGACATTTACTAGTGGGAGGGGGAGATCTGTACAGGGGGAGACCTATACTCAGAGGGAGAGCTGTATGGGGAGGAGATCTGTACTGGGGAGGCGGGACATTTACTAGTGGGAGGGGGAGATCTGTACAGGGGGAGACCTATACTCAGAGGGAGAGCTGTATAGGGAGGAGATCTGTACTGGGGAGGCGGGACATTTACTAGTGGGAGGGGGAGGTCTGTACAGGGAGAGACCTATACTCAGAGGGAGAGCTGTATGGGGAGGAGATCTGTACTGGGGAGGCGGGACATTTACTAGTGGGAGGGGGAGATCTGTACAGGGGGAGACCTATACTCAGAGGGAGAGCTGTATGGGAAGTAGATCTGTACTGGGGGAGGGGACATTTACTAGTGGGAGGGGGAGATCTGTACAGGGGGAGACCTATACTCAGAGGGAGAGCTGTATAGGGAGGAGATCTGTACTGGGGAGGCGGGACATTTACTAGTGGGAGGGGGAGATCTGTACAAGGGGAGACCTATACTCAGAGGGAGAGCTGTATGGGGAGGAGATCTGTACTGGGGAGGTGGGACATTTACTAGTGGGAGGGGGAGATCTGTACAGGGGGAGACCTATACTCAGAGGGAGAGCTGTATGGGGAGGAGATCTGTACTGGGGAGGTGGGACATTTACTAGTGGGAGGGGGAGATCTGTACAAGGGGAGACCTATACTCAGAGGGAGAGCTGTATGGGGAGGAGATCTGTACTGGGGAGGTGGGACATTTACTAGTGGGAGGGGGAGATCTGTACAAGGGGAGACCTATACTCAGAGGGAGAGCTGTATGGGGAGGAGATCTGTACTGGGGAGGTGGGACATTTACTAGTGGGAGGGGGAGATCTGTACAGGGGGAGACCTATACTCAGAGGGAGAGCTGTATAGGGAGGAGATCTGTACTGGGGAGGCGGGACATTTACTAGTGGGAGGGGGAGATCTGTACAGGGGGAGACCTATACTCAGAGGGAGAGCTGTATAGGGAGGAGATCTGTACTGGGGAGGCGGGACATTTACTAGTGGGAGGGGGAGATCTGTACAAGGGGAGACCTATACTCAGAGGGAGAGCTGTATGGGGAGGAGATCTGTACTGGGGAGGTGGGACATTTACTAGTGGGAGGGGGAGATCTGTACAGGGGGAGACCTATACTCAGAGGGAGAGCTGTATGGGAAGTAGATCTGTACTGGGGGAGGGGACATTTACTAGTGGGAGGGGGAGATCTGTACAGGGGGAGACCTATACTCAGAGGGAGAGCTGTATGGGGAGGAGATCTGTACTGGGGAGGCGGGACATTTACTAGTGGGAGGGGGAGATCTGTACAGGGGGAGACCTATACTCAGAGGGAGAGCTGTATAGGGAGGAGATCTGTACTGGGGAGGTGGGACATTTACTAGTGGGAGGGGGGAGATCTGTACAGGGGGAGACCTATACTCAGAGGGAGAGCTGTATGGGAAGTAGATCTGTACTGGGGGAGGGGACATTTACTAGTGGGAGGGGGAGATCTGTACAGGGGGAGACCTATACTCAGAGGGAGAGCTGTATGGGGAGGAGATCTGTACTGGGGAGGCGGGACATTTACTAGTGGGAGGGGGAGATCTGTACAGGGGGAGACCTATACTCAGAGGGAGAGCTGTATAGGGAGGAGATCTGTACTGGGGAGGCGGGACATTTACTAGTGGGAGGGGGAGGTCTGTACAGGGAGAGACCTATACTCAGAGGGAGAGCTGTATGGGGAGGAGATCTGTACTGGGGAGGCGGGACATTTACTAGTGGGAGGGGGAGATCTGTACAGGGGGAGACCTATACTCAGAGGGAGAGCTGTATGGGAAGTAGATCTGTACTGGGGGAGGGGACATTTACTAGTGGGAGGGGGAGATCTGTACAGGGGGAGACCTATACTCAGAGGGAGAGCTGTATAGGGAGGAGATCTGTACTGGGGAGGCGGGACATTTACTAGTGGGAGGGGGAGATCTGTACAAGGGGAGACCTATACTCAGAGGGAGAGCTGTATGGGGAGGAGATCTGTACTGGGGAGGTGGGACATTTACTAGTGGGAGGGGGAGATCTGTACAGGGGGAGACCTATACTCAGAGGGAGAGCTGTATGGGGAGGAGATCTGTACTGGGGAGGTGGGACATTTACTAGTGGGAGGGGGAGATCTGTACAAGGGGAGACCTATACTCAGAGGGAGAGCTGTATGGGGAGGAGATCTGTACTGGGGAGGTGGGACATTTACTAGTGGGAGGGGGAGATCTGTACAAGGGGAGACCTATACTCAGAGGGAGAGCTGTATGGGGAGGAGATCTGTACTGGGGAGGTGGGACATTTACTAGTGGGAGGGGGAGATCTGTACAGGGGGAGACCTATACTCAGAGGGAGAGCTGTATGGGAAGTAGATCTGTACTGCATAGTTGCCAACAGTCACGGATTGGCCGGGACATTCCCGGGATTCAAACCCTTTTCCCGGATTTATTTTGTCCCGGCCAATGTCCCGGCCAATCCGATTTTTCCCGTTTTCCCCGAATTTGGACGCCGCAGGCCGCCGCCGCTAGAGGTCCACGGCTGGCGGAGACAATGTCTCCGCCGGCCGCCATGTTCAAGAAGACCAAAACACGGATGTAGTACAATAGAAAATAAAGCCGCTGCGGCGCCGCCCACACCCCGCACCTCCCCGGGGGTGGGCGGCGCCGCAGCAGCTTTATCTTCTATTGTACTACATCTGTGTTTTGGCTGGCCGGCAGGCCACCCCCCCGCCCCGCCCCGCCCCGCTGCAGGTCTGTCTGTAATGGAAAGGGGCGGGGGTCGGCAGCGCCACAGTTTAATTTTTTTTTTTTCAGCCACACTGTCGGCTCCGCCTCTATTTTGTTCCCCTTCGGGGAAGGGGAAACAATAATGGCGGCCGAGACAGGAGACGCCTGTGGTTAAGGGGGGACTCCGCTGGGGATGCCTGTGGTAAGGGGGGACTCCGCTGGGAACGCCTGTGGTAAGGGAGGACTCCGCTGGGGACGGCTGAGGTAAGGGGGGACTCCGCTGGGGACACCTGATGTAAGGGGGGACTCCGCTGGGGACGCCTGATGTAAGGGGGGACTCCGATGGGGACGCCTGATGTAAGGGGGACTCCTCTGGGTACACCTGATGTAAGGAAGGACTCCGCTGGGTACGCCTGAGGTAAGGAGGGACTCCTCTGGGGACGCCTGATGTAAGGAGGGACTCCGCTGGGGACGCCTGATGTAAGGAGGGACTCCTCTGGGGACACTTGATGTAAGGGGGGACTCCACTGGGGACGCCTGATGTAAGGGGGGACTCCACTGGGGACGCCTGCATAGTTACCAACAGTCCCGAATTTCCCGGGACAATCATGATTTTTGGACCCTTGTCCACAAGTGTGGAGGGGGCTCTGCTGGGAAGGCACCTGATGCAAGGACGGACTGCTGGGGAGGCACCTGATGCAAGGACGGACTGCTGGGGAGGCACCTGATGCAAGGACGGACTGCTGGGGAGGCACCTGATGCAAGGACGGACTGCTGGGGAGGCACCTGATGCAAGGACGGACTGCTGGGGAGGCCATCTGGTGGCAGGCGACGTGGCAGGTAACACGCTCAGGGCTTCCACTGATTCGGCATTATGGTGAGTTGAATGATTTCATTTTATATTACAATGTAATAATAGAAATAATGCACTTCAATCATCCTGACACCGTAACAACCATGGTGCCGGGATGATTGAAGCGCCAACAGGTGTTTTGGAGTATACTTATCTGCCAATTTTGTTACACATTACTATTGTGGTGTAGGATCTGGCTTCTTTCTTTCTATTTCTTTCTCTCTCTTTCTCTCACCTCGGACTCTAGCCACACCCCTTTGAACCACGGCCATTTAAACCACACCCACTATCGTGCGTAAACCACGCCCATTTTTTGCCACGGCGCGCTTCGCGCGCCACATTTTTCACTCCAGCATGACACGCCTACAAACGAATGCCCCGCCCCCTGATTATAGCAAGGCTCCGCCTCAATACAAAAAAAGTGTCCCAGATGTTTTTTTTGCAATGTTGGCAACTATGGTACTGGGGGAGGGGACATTTACTAGTGGGAGGGGGAGATCTGTACAGGGGGAGACCTATACTCAGAGGGAGAGCTGTATGGGGAGGAGATCTGTACTGGGGAGGCGGGACATTTACTAGTGGGAGGGGGAGATCTGTACAGGGGGAGACCTATACTCAGAGGGAGAGCTGTATAGGGAGGAGATCAGTACTGGGGAGGCGGGACATTTACTAGTGGGAGGGGGAGGTCTGTACAGGGAGAGACCTATACTCAGAGGGAGAGCTGTATGGGGAGGAGATCTGTACTGGGGAGGCGGGACATTTACTAGTGGGAGGGGGAGATCTGTACAGGGGGAGACCTATACTCAAAGGGAGGGCTGTATGGGAGGAGATCTGTACTGGGGAGGCGGGACATTTACTAGTGGGAGGGGGAGATCTGTACAGGGGGAGACCTATACTCAGAGGGAGGGCTGTATAGGGAGGAGATCAGTACTGGGGAGGCGGGACATTTACTAGTGGGAGGGGGAGGTCTGTACAGGGAGAGACCTATACTCAGAGGGAGAGCTGTATGGGGAGGAGATCTGTACTGGGGAGGCGGGACATTTACTAGTGGGAGGGGGAGATCTGTACAGGGGGAGACCTATACTCAAAGGGAGGGCTGTATGGGAGGAGATTTGTACTGGGGAGGCGGGACATTTACTAGTGGGAGGGGGAGATCTGTACAGAGGGAGACCTATATTAATTAATAAACGGCTAATACGAAACGGAACGGAACAAAACAAATTTATTGACGGTGCACAAGTCTACTAGTTGGAGTTCGTTAACTGTAATCCGTTTGGTTATAATGAAAGCAATAGATTCCTAGTGGTGAAAATCTAAAGTTGTCTGAGCACAGTGTTCAAGCAATGCAGTAAAGTGTTCTTGGGGTAAAGATGTCTGTGCAAATGGTCTCTATAACAGCTGTAATGAATAGATAAAGGTCGAGCAATTTTGCCCTCTCACCAACAACCAAATCGCTCCGATGTCTTCTGGACAAGGCTCGTGTAGCGGCACCCGTGCAGCGGATCTGCTGTCTCGGTCTTCTGAAGTGAAACTTGCTACATGCAAGCACATCGACAGGCAGGCAGGCAATCCGAATGATGTTGGCGTCAGGATGTCCGACAGCGAGTAACAGAGCTAGGCCCCTTAGGCCTCGGGTTGAAAGTAAGGCTCCGCTTGGTAGGCAACTTTCCCGTGACGCGTCAGTGGGGGCGGGGTCACCCGTGACACCACGGGGAAGACGCCGGAAACCCCGTTGCGTCAGAGGGGGGCGGGGTCACCCGTCAAGGTCATGGGTGGCCCCGCCCTCGGTTATTCAAGAGCTGTCAGACGGCTCGCGCGTCATTCGTCCGGGTGCCTCCTATGGAGGTGGTATCGTTCGCAGTGGCGGGTCGGACTGTAGAAGGATTTTTTTTTATTTTTTATTAAAGGACTTTCCCAAGCTGTGTGTGTTTTTTTTTTTACTTTTTTGTCACTTTTTGGGTGAAATGGTAGGGGTACAATGTACCCCGTTACCAATTCACATAGGGGGGGCGGCATCTGGGGGTCCCCTTTGTTAAAAGGGGCTTTCAGATTCCGATAAGCCCCCCGCCCGCAGACCCCCACAACCACTGGGCAAGGGTTGTGGGGGTGAGGCCCTTGTCCCCATCAACATGGGGACATGGTGCTTTGAGGGGTCACTGGCCCCCAAAGCATCCTCCGAATGTTGAGGGGATGAGGCCCTTGTCCCCATCAACATGGAAACATCCTCCACATGTTGAGGGCATGTGGCCTGGTACGGCTCAGGAGGGGGGGGCGCTCTCTCATCCCCCCTCTTTTCCTGCCGCCTGCCAGGTTGCGTGCTCAGAAAAGGGTCTGGTACGGATTTTTTGGGGGAACCCCACACCATTTTTTTTATTGTGGCGCGGGGTTCCCCTTAAAATCCATACCTGACCTGAAGGGCCTGGTAATGGAATTTTGGGGGACCCCCAGGCATCATTTTTTTTTTGGTTCGGGGTTCCCCTTAATATTCATACCAGACCCAAAGGGCCTGGTAATGGACTGGGGGGGAACCCATGTGGTTTTTTTTTTCAATTACTTTTTTCTGTATTCCCGGGACCCAACAATTCATTAATAGCCGCGAGTAGTTTTAAATGACTTTTTTTGCTTTAGAAATGTCATTTTGTGCAGGGACTGTTCTAAACACGGGAAACATGCGCTTCTTTACATGCATACTATAGTCACCCCCCAGGTATGAAATTTAAAGGAACATTTCACTTTTATTGTTTCACTTTAAGCATTATTAAAATCACTGCTCCCGAAAAAACTGCAGTTTTTAAAACTTTTTTTTGCATTGATACATGTCCCCTGGGGCAGGACCCGGGTCCCCAAACACTTTTTATGACAATAACATGCCTATTAACCTTTAAAATTAGCACTTTAGATTTCTCCCATAGACTTTTAACGGGTGTTCCGCAGCTTT
Source organism: Rana muscosa (assembly GCA_029206835.1). NCBI lineage: Eukaryota > Metazoa > Chordata > Amphibia > Anura > Ranidae > Rana > Rana muscosa. The sequence continues at coordinate 394,271,845 of CM055118.1, forward strand.
CGAATTTTCCGCGAACACCCCAAATTGTTCGCTATTCATTGAACGGGCGAACAACCAATGTTCGACCCGAACATAAAGCTCATCCCTAATCTTGACCACCCTTTAGTCTTATGGCATGGGAAGCAGGGCTGCTGTTAGAACTTACAGGGCCCCGTACAGCCTACCTCATGGGGCCCCCCCTTCCAAAAATATCCTATTATATTTTTCCTAAAATGCCATGGACGCGATACTATGCTTTGCAGCCATAGAATAAATCATAGCATCATAGAACAAGATCCATTCAGGTGATTAGTGCTGCTTAGGGATGAGCCGAACACCCCCCTGTTCGGTTCGCACCAAAACCTGCGAACAGACAGAAAGTTTGTGTAAACTTTAGAAACCTATTAAATACAATGGACTCGAACGTTCGAAATCTAAAGTGCTAATTATAAAGCCTAATATGCAAGTTATTGTCCTAAAAAGTGTTTGGGGACCCGGGTCCTGCCCCAGGGGACATGTATCAATGCAAAAAGAAGTTTTAAAAACTGACGTTTTTTCGGGAGCAGTGATTTTAATAATGCTTAAAATGAAACAATAAAAGTGAAATATTGCTTTAAATTTCGTACCTGGGGGGTGTGTATAGTATGCCTGTAAAGTGGCGCATGTTTCCCGTGCTTAGAACTGTCCCTGCACAAAGTGTCATTTCTGAAGGAAAAAAAGTCATTTAAAACTAACTCGCGGCTATAATGAAAAACAAAAAATGCGTGGGGGTCCCCCCAAATTCAATTACCAGGCCCTTCAGGTCCGGTATGGATTTTAAGGGGAACTCCACCCCAAATCTAAAAAAAAACAGATGGGGAACGTGAGAAGGGGCGGGTCTATTCATTTATTACACTGCGGAGGAAGTTCCCTATCAGGTCCACCCCCTCGTATGTCAGACCCCGCCTACGTCATTGGCTGAGCGGACCTGATGGGGAACTTTAGAAGGGGCGAGTCTATTCATTTATTACACTGTGGAGGAAGTTCCCCATCAGGTCCGCTCAGGCTCAGCCAATGACGTTTCGTGTGGACAGCGCTGGACATCGGGATCGCCGCGGGACACTGAATTTCATCGCTGGAATGTTTTTTTTTATTTTTTTATTTTTTTATTTTTAGTAAAGGACTTTCCCAACTTTGTCTGTGTTTTTTTTTTACAATTTGTTACACTTTCTTTGTGAAATGGTAGGGGTACAATGTACTCCATTACCAATTCACATAGGGGGGGGGGCCGGGATCTGGGGGTCCCCTTTGTTAAAAGGGGTCTTTCAGATTCCAATAAGCCCCCTGCCCGCAGACCCCCACAACCACCGGGCAAGGGTTGTGGGGATGAGGCCCTTGTCCCCATCAACATGGGGACATGGTGCTTTGAGGGGTCACTGGCCCCCAAAGCATCCTCCGAATGTTGAGGGCATGTGGCCTGGTACGGTTCAGGAGGGGAGCTCTCTCGTCCCCCCCTCTTTTCCTGCGACCTGCCAGGTTGCGTGCTCAGATAAAGGGTCTGGTATGGATTTTTGGGGGAACGCCATGCCATTTTTTTTTAGATTTAGGGTGGAGTTCCCCTTAAAATCCATACCAGACCTGAAGGGCCTGGTATGGATATTTGGGGGCAACCCCGCGCATTTTTTTTTTAAATTTGCGGCAGGGTTCCCCTTAAAGCGGAGCTCCACCGAAAAAATAAATATTAAAAGCCAGCAGCTGCAAATACTGCAGCTGCTGACTTTTAATATTAGGACACTTACCTGTCCAGGAGTCCAGCGGCATCCGCAGCAGAGGACGAGCAGTCGCTCGTCACTCTGCTGCCCCCACCGCCATCCTCGGTGAGGGAAGCAGGAAGTGAAGCCTTGCGGCTTCACTGCCCGGTTCCCTACGGCGCATGCGCGAGTCGCGCTGTGACGTTCTGACTGGCCCTCCTGTGTTTTGTGAGCCGAGTGTCTCCCAGAACACAACGGGTATTCTGCGGGAAGTGACGTATTTCCCGCAGATTTCCCGCAGAGAGGACACCCAGAAGTGCGTGCAAATACCTATCTTAGACAGGTATCTGCACCCCCCTCCCCCCTGAAAGGTGTCAATTGTGACACCGGAGGGGGGGAGGGTTCCGATGAGTGGAAGTTCCACTTTAGGGTGGAGCTCCGCTTTAATATCCATACCAGACCTGAAGGGCCTGGTAATTGAATTTGGGGGGATCCCCACGCATTTTTTTTTATTTTTTATCAATGACTTTTCTATGTATTGCCGGGAGCCGACAATTCATTAATAGCCGCTAGTAGTTTTAAATGACTTTTTTTTCCTTCAGAAATGACACTTTGTGCAGGGACAGTTCTAAGCACGGGAAACATGCGCTGCTTTACAGGCATACTATACACACACCCCAGGTACAAAATTTAAAGGAATATTTCACTTTTATTGTTTCACTTTAAGCATTATTAACCACTTAAGCCCCGGACCATTTCGGGCCATTAGGACCAGGCCTGTTTTTGGGATTCGGCACTGCGCTGCTTTAACTGTAAATTGTGCGGACATGCAATGTTGTACCCAAATGAAATTTGCGTCCTTTTCTTCCCACAAATAGAGCTTTCTTTTAATGGTATTTGATTGCCTCTGCGATTTTTATTTTTTGCGATATAAACAGAAAAAGACCGAAAATTTTGAAAAAAAATGATATTTTCTACTTTTTGTTATAAGAAAAATCGAATAAACTCAATTTTAGTCATACATTTAGGCCAAAATGTATTCAGCCACATGTCTTTAGTAAAAAAAATGTCAATAAGCGTATATTTATTGGTTTGCGCAAAAGTTATAGCGTTTACAAACTAGGGTACATTTTCTGAAATTTACACAGCTTTAAATTTATGACTGCCTATCTCATTTCTTGAGGTGCTAAAATGGCAGGGCAGTACAAAACCCCCCCAAATGACCCCATTTTGGAAAGTAGACACCCGAAGGAAATTGCTGAGAGGCATGTTGAGCCCATTGAATATTTTTTTTTTTTTGTCCCAAGTGATTGAATAATGACAAAAAAAAAAAAAAAAAAAAATTACAAAAAGTTGTCACTAAATGATATATTGCTCACACATGCAATGGTTATATGTGGAATTGCACCCCAAAATACATTCTGCTGCTTCTCCTGAGTACGGGGATACCACATGTGTGGGACTTTTTAGGAGCCTAGCCACGTACGGGACCCCGGAAACCAAGTACCGCCTTCAGGATTTCTAAGGGCGCAAATTTTTGATTTCACTCCTCACTACCTATCACAGTTTCGAAGGCCATAAAATGCCAAAATAGCACAAACCCCCCCCCCAAATGACCCCATTTTGGAAAGTAGACACCCCAAGCTATTTGCTGAGAGGCATGTTGAGTCCATGGAATATTTTATATTTTGCCACAGGTTGCGGGAATATGACAAACTTTTTTTTTTTTGCACAAAGTTGTCACTAAATGATATATTGCTCACACATGCCATGGGCATATGTGAAATTACACCCCAAAATACATTCTGCTGCTTCTCCTGAATACGGGGATACCACATGTGTGGGACTTTTTGGGAGCCTAGCCGCGTACGGGACCCCAAAAACCAAGCACCGCCTTCAAGGTTTCTAAGGGCATAAATTTTTGATTTCGCTCCTCACTACCTATCACAGTTTTGAAGGCCATAAAATGCCAAGATGGCACAAAACCCCCCCAAATGACCCCATTTTGGAAAGTAGACACCCCAAGCTATTTGCTGAGAGGCATGTTGAGCCCATTGAATATTTTTTTTTTTGTCCCAAATGATTGAATAATGACAAAAAGAAAAAAAAAAAAATGTACAAAAAGTTGTCACTAAATGATATATTGCTCACACATGCCATGGTTATATGTGAAATTACACCCCAAAATACATTCTGCTGCTTCTCCTGAGTACGGGGATACCACATGTGTGGGACTTTTTGGGAGCCTAGCCGCGTACGGGACCCCAAAATCCAAGCACCGCCTTCAAGGTTTCTAAGGGCATAAATTTTTGATTTCACTCCTCACTACCTATCACAGTTTTGAAGGCCATAAAATGTCAAAATAGCCCAAAACCCCCACAAATTACCCCATTTTGGAAAGTAGACACCCCAAGCTATTTGCTGAGAGGCATGGTGAGTATTTTACAGCTCTCATTTGTTTTTGAAAATTAAGAAAGACATTTTTTTTTCTTTTTTTTTTTCTTTTTTTACAATTTCAAAACTTTGTGACAAAAAGCGAGATCTGCAAAATACTCAACATACCTCTCAGCAAATAGCTTGGGGTGTCTACTTTCCAAAATGGGGTCATTTGGGGGGGTTTTGTGCCATCTGGGCATTCCATGGCCTCCGAAACTGTGATAGGCAGTGAGGAGTGAAATCAAAAATTTACACCCATAGAAATCCTGAAGGCGGGTGCTTGGTTTTTGGGGTCCCGTACGCGACTAGGCTCCCAAAAAGTCCCACACATGTGGTATCCCCGTACTCAGGAGAAGCAACAGAATGTATTTTGGGGTGTAATTCCACATATGCCCATGGCATGTTTGAGCAATATATAATTTAGTGACAACTTTTTGTACATTTTTTTTTTTTTTTTGGTCATTATTCAATCACTTGGGACAAAAAAAAAATTTGTCAATGGGCTCAACATGCCTCTCAGCAAATAGCTTGAGGTGTCTACTTTACAAAATGGGGTCATTTGGGGGGGTTTTGAACTGTCCTGGCATTTTATGCACAACATTAGGAAGCTTATGTCACACATCATCCACTCTTCTAACCACTTGAAGACAAAGCCCTTTCTGACACTTTTTGTTTACATGAAAAAAATTTTTTTTTTGCAAGAAAATTATGTTGAACCCCCAAACATTATATATTTTTTTAAAGCAAAGGCCCTACAGATTAAAATAGTGGGTGTTGCATTTTTTTTTCCACACAGTATTTGCGCAGCGTTTTTTCAAACGCATTTTTTGGGGGAAAAACACACTTTTTTTATTTTTAATGCACTAAAAAACGCTATATTGCCCAAATGTTTGATGAAATAAAAAAGATGATCATAGGCCGAGTACATGGATACCAAACACGACATGCTTTAAAATTGCGCACAAATGCGCAGCGGTGACAAACTACATTCATTTTTAAAAGCATTTAAAAGCCTTTACAGGTTACCACGTTAGATTTACAGAGGAGGTCTACTGCTAAAATGACTGCCCTCGATCTGACCTTTGCGGTGATACCTCACATGCATGATGCAATTGCTGTTTACATATGACGCTAGACCGACGCTTGCGTTCGCCTTTGCGCAAGAGCAGGGGGGGACAGCGGTGCTTTTTTTTTTTTTTTATTATTTATTTGGCTTTTTTATTTTATCTTTAAACTGTGCCTTCCATATTTTATTTTTTTACCATTTTTATTGTTATCTCAGGGAATGTAAATATCCCCTATGATAGCAATAAGTAGTGACAGGTACTCTTTTTTTGAAAAAAATTGGGGGGTTAGACCCTAGATCTTTCCTCTGCCCTCAAAGCATCTGACCACACCAAGATCGGTGTGATAAAATGCTTTCCCAATTTCCCAATGGCGCTTTTTATATCCGGGGGGGGGGGACATTCCCTCCCACTGCTTGTAAAAGCAGTCTAGAGGCTAATTATCTGCTAGAATTGCTTTTACATGAAAGCCGGCTGCTGGCTGAAAAGAATGATACCAAGATGATACCTAAACCCGCAGGCATCATTCTGGTATAAACATTCAAAGTCCAGCAACATACCAGTACGTTGCTGGTCCTTGTTGGACATGTATTGTAATCTTTTTTTTCATACAGCCTATTGGCTGAACGAAAAAAAGAGATTGATTGGTGGGTATGCCCACCATTAGAATACCTCCCTTCATCCACCCACTTCTAATGATGGGCATATATGCCGAAGCATGGGGGCATCCTCCCGCAAAAAAGTTATGCCGCGTACACACGGTCAAGCCTTCGTCGGAATTTCGACCGTATGTACGCGGCATAAAAGGTTATGCCGCGTACACACGGTCAGACTTTTCCACGGGCAAGCCTCCGTTGGAATTTCGACCGTATATACGCGGCATTAGGAGCAAAATCGCTCCTCCGCCCCTGCTGTCCCCATGCTTCTGCATATATGCTCTTTTTTTTAACTGTGGTGGTGAAATCACCTCCTACAGCGTTGGAGTCACGGCTGTCAAGATAAATAGATCCGCGCTGCAACTGAATGGCGTACCTGCTAAGCAAATGGTGGTTAACATTAAAACAAAGTAACATTACAGTACAACAGTAAGACCTTACCATGCCATACCTGCAAAGCAAATACCAAAACAAAACCTAGTAAAAAATAAAAAAATGTTTTAACGCAACCTGTGCCTAAAATATATATATGCCGAAGCATGGGGGCATCCTCCCGCAAAAAAGTTATGCCGCGTACACACGGTCGGAATTTTCCACGGGCAGGCCTCCGTCGGAATTTCGACCGTATGTACGCGGCATTAGGAGCAAAATCGCTCCTCCGCCCCTGCTGCCCCCATGCTTCGGCATATATGCTCTTTTTTTTAACTGTGGTGTCACGGCTTTATGTATCGTGGGAGCAAACGCTGTTGCTGTCAAGATAAATAATTCCGCGCTGCAGTTGAATGGCGCACCTGAAAACAAAAAATTACATACCTGAAAAGCAAGCATGATAAAACATTGCAGAATAGAATACAGTAAAAAAGAGCAGAACAATAGAGAGAAAATAGAGAGAGAGAGAGAACAATAAAACGACAACTATTTTTGGTTTTTTTATTTTATATTTTTTTTGTGTTTTGTTTTTTACGTTTTTTTTTTCTTTTTTACACTTTTTTTTGTAACTTTACAACTGTAATGGTTCGGGTCTCTCAAAATGTAATGGCATCTTGGGAGACCCTGTGTAAGTGTGTCCTTGTCTGTGAAATGCTGTACCCTACGCTAAAACTTCACTTTTGAGTGGTAGCGTTCAAAACATTCACCTTGGACTGGTTGATATTGATGGTTGCTATGGACTGGTTGCTATGGACGGTTGCTATGGACAGTTGCTATGGACGGTTGCTACGGATTGGTTGTTATGGACGGTTGCTATGGATTGGTTGCCATGGACAGTTGCTATGGACTGGATGCTATGGATAGTTGCTATGGATGGTTGCTATGGACAGTTGCTATGGACGGTTGCTATGGACTGGTTGCAATGGATGGTTGCTATGGACAGTTGCTATAGACTGGTTGCTATGGATGGTTGCTATGGACGGTTGCTATGGACTGGTTGCTATGGACGTTTGCTATGGACTGGTTGATATGGATCAGGCCTGTCTCTGCGAACGCTGCAGTTATGTGTGTTGTGTTTGGTAAGTGACAGTGATCGATCGATACTGCACTTGGGTGGGCTGGGCTGGGCTGGGCTGGGCGGAGGGGCTAAACGCAGGCGCTAGCAGGTATCTGGGCTGATCCCGCTAACACTGCGTTTTTGGGAACCCTAAACCGCTGGGGATGCTAGTATAGATCTGATCAGATACTATACCACTAAGGGGGGTGTATGCTTTGCGCGTGGGTGTTAGCGTTACTGGCACTAACCTAACACTGCCTGGGGCGACGCAGACCCTCTCTTTCGTTAAAACCTAATTGATCTCACCCGCCGGGCGATCAGGGGGGTTAAACCTTTATTGGGTTATATACGGCGGGTGCCCTGATGCTATAAAAAGCAAACTAATCAACCAGCGTCACCCGTAACCTTTATATGGTGATCACTGGTGAAAGGGTTAACTAAGGGCAATCAGGGGGTTAAAACCTTTATTAGGTTAAATATGGGGGTACCTGACGCTATATAAAAACCTGACGGGTAACCTAAATAACTAAATAACTTACTGGCTAACCAGTGACACCAGTGACGCTTATACGGCGATCACTGGTGAAAGGGTTAACTCTAGGGGCAATCAGGGGGTTAAAATAATATATGGGGGTACCTGACACTAATAAAAACCTGCGGCGAACCTAAAAAAAAATAACTAATAATCTAAAACACCAGCGACACAAATACAGCGATCGGAAAAACAATCGCTTAGTGACGCTGAAGTTAGGGGGTGAAAGGGTTACCTGGGGGGTGATCAAGGGGTTAAACCTTTATTAGGGGGGGGGTTAGGGGGCTACCCTGGACCTAAAGGGGCCTAATCCTAACTGCCCTGCAACTTTTTACAATCACAGATGACACTAAATGCAGTGATCAGTAAAATAAATGATCACTGCAATCAGTGACACTGTGATTGGGGGCTTTGGGGTGACCTGGGGGGTGATCTGGGGGTGACTGGGGGGTGATTTGTGTGCCCATGTGTACCTACGTGTCAGTGGACTGTTGGTGCACTAACCTGCTTCTTCTCTGCTCGGCGCCGGGAACGAAAAGACCGTGGCGAGGGAGATGACATCACTTCCTCCAGCCTTGTTTACATCACATGGCGGAGGAAGCATTTTCATTGGCCGGGAGCGATCGCGAGGGGGGGGGCGGAATCGAGCGGCCGCCCCCTCATGCCTGATCGCTCCCGAACACTTAACGGCCGCTCACTGCAGTGAAGGGGGGTCCGGACGGACCCCCCAACTGCACAAAGGCGATCACGTAGATCTACGTGATTCTGCCTGTCCGTGCCATTCTGCCGACGTAAATCGGCGGTGGGCGGTCGTTAAGTGGTCAAAATCACTGCTCCTGAAAAAACGGCCGTTTTTAAAACTTTTTTTTGCATTGATACATGTCCCCTGGGGCAGGACCCGGGTCCCCAAATCCTTTTTAGGACAATAACTTGCATATAAGCCTTTATAATTAGCACTTTAGATTTCTCCCATAGACTTTTAGAATTTACAGCGAACACCCCAAATTGTTCGCTGTTCGGCGAAAGGGCGAACAGGCAATGTTCGACTCGAACTCGAATCGCTCATCCCTAGTGCTGCTCTGTGGTGCGCTAGTGCAGGGCTAGCTCTTTGAAGAGCCATTCCATTTCTGACTGCTTTTCATAAAGCAAAGCACATTTGAATAAATCTTGAATCATTTAAGCTTACTATGCTTCAGTGATAAATGGACACAGAATGAATGTGCCCGGGACAGACCTGCAAAATGCGGGACTGTCCCGGGCAATCCGGGACATGTGGTCACCCTAAAGCCTCGTACACACGGCCGAGAATCTCGCCGCAAAAAAAAAAACATTGTTTTTCTTGACGGGTTTCTTGTCAAGCTTTCCTTGCATACACACTGTCAATCCAAAATCTCGTTGGTCTAAAGCGCAGTGACGTACAACACGTACGACGGCAGTATAAAGGGGAAGTTCCATTCTCATGGCGCCACCCCTTGGGCTGCTTTTGCTGATCCTCGTGTTACCGCGTGTTAGTAAAAGTTTAGTGAGAGACGATTCGCGCTTTTCAGTCTTCGTGCTTTCAGTCCGTTACAGCGTGACGAATGTGCCATCTCCATTACGAACGCTAGTTTTACCAGAAGGTGCGCTCCCGTCTCATACTTGATTCTGACCATGCGCGGTTTTTGAAGACTCGGAAAAGCATACACAAGAACGGTTTTCTCGTCCAAAAACAGTCTGACGAGAATCACGACGAGAAAAATGAGACTCCCAACGAGAAAAAAGAAAGCAGGTCTTCTTTTTTTCTCGTCGAGATTCACGACAGTTTTCTCGACGAGAAACCATACACACCAACGGTTTTCTCGGCAAGAACGCTCTCCCAACAGTTTTCTTGTCGTTTCTTGCCGAGGAAAACCGGTCGTGTGTACGAGGCCTCACTCCCACTGGCCTAGCAACCGGTGCGAAGCTTGCTCAAAGTCTCTGCCACAGCCTTGATGAGTGCCGTTGCGTCATTCCACAACATTCCGCCACTAGTGATGAGCCGAACACCCCCGGGTTCGGTTCGCACCAGAACCCGCGAACGGACCGAAAGTTCGAACGAACATTAGAACCCTATTAAATACAATGGATGCGAACGTTCGAATTCTAAAGTGCTAATTATAACAACTATTATGCATGTTATTGTCCTAAAAAGGGTTTGGGAACCCGGGTTCTGCACCAGGGGACATGTATCAATGCAAAAATAAGTTTTAAAAACGGTCGTTTTCCGGGAGCAGTCATTTTAATGATGCATAAAGTGAAAAAAAAAAGTCAAATATTCCTTTAAATATCGTACCTGGGGGGTGTCTAAAGTATGCCTGTGAAGTGCCACGTGTTTCCCGTGTTTAGAACTGTCCCTGCACAAAATGACACTTCTAAAGGAAAAAAAAGCCATTTAAAACTGCTTGCGGCTTTAATGTAATGTCTGGTCCCGGTAATATGGATGAAAATCTTTAAGAAAAATGGCATAGCTACCCCATGACCCCCCCCCCCCCTACCCCAGCCCATTACCAGCCCCTTTGGGTCTTGTATGGATATTAAGGGGAACCCCGCACATAAAATAAAAAAGGCCCTATATACTCTGAACAGCCGTATACAGGCGGTGCATACAAGACAGGGACTGTAGGTTTGTTCTTATGTAGAATCTGTTTGTAATTTTGAACAGGTACATTGTTGAAGTGTAGCTCCAGACCAAAAATCTATTTTTAAACTTTTTGGAAAACATAGGTAAGGGTTATCACCCCTGTAACATTTGTTTTGCTGTCTGTGCCCCTGTTCAGAACATTTCACCTCACTTTCCGTCCTAATGACAACTGTTTTTGAAATGTGGTGTTTTTCTTGAAACAAGGATTGCTGATAAAGCATCAGTACAGAGGAGACACCTTTCTCCCATATTTATTCTTACAGGAGAGAATTTTCCTTCCTAGTGGTAGATTTCCTCTCACTTCCTGTTGTCTTCTTGCGTTTGCAAGTAGGAGTCGTTTGTAAGTTGGATGTTTGAAAGTAGGGACCTGCCGTATATACTCTGCAGAAATAGGCCCCTTAGTTGTTGGTGTTGGCACAACACTGTAAGCACTCACAGTTACTCTTGGTTGGTGCTGGAACGCCCTGCTGTCAACTATTATATCAGGAATTTTAATTACATATAATTGTTGAACAGTGGTAGTAAAAATTGGGCCTTTGATGGTGGTGCTGGTGCCACAACACTGTAAGCCCTGACAGTTACTCTTGGTGGGTGCAGCAATGGGCCCTGCTGTGAATTATTAGATCAAGAATTGTAATTACATGCCCCTGTTGAACAGGGGCTGAAAAATTGGGCCTTAGGCACCGGTGGCACAACACTGCAACCCTTCACAGATACTGTACTTGGAGCACAGCAATGAGCCCTGTTGCAAAGTATTGCTTCAAAAATTGTAATGACACGCCCCTGTTAAACAGGGGCTGAAAAATTGGGCCTTAGGCACTGGTGGCACAACACTGCAACTCCTCACAGATACTGTACTTGGAGCACAGCAATGAGCCCTGTTGCAAAGTATTGCTTCAAAAATTGTAATTACACGCCACTGTTAAACAGGGGCTGAAAAATTGGGCGTTAGGCACTGGTGGCGGCACCCATAAACAAAAATGATCTTCCAAGCTATCATCATCAATCGTACCATTGAGGACTCGGAGGAGGAGGATAGCCAGTCAACATAACAGCACAGGCACTCAGCATCAGCATCAGTCTTGAAGGGATGTGACATTTTAAAATCAATTAGTCTGTTATATCAGCATCAGGTGTGTGGTAGCTGGTGGTGATCCAAGACTGGTTCATCTTGATGAAAGTCAGTCGATCAACCGAGTCGGTGGACAGGCGCACCCTGTGATCCGTGACAAATCCTCCAGCAGCACTGAATGTGCGTTCCGAAAGAACGCTGGATGCAGGACAGGCCAGTAGCTCAATTGCATACTGTGCAAGCTCTGGCCAGTGATCCATCCTCAAGACCCAGTAAGCCAGAGGATTTTCGGTGGGGAAGGTGTCCAAGTCTGACCTTGCCCCTAGATATTCCTGCACCATGTTTATCAGACGCTGGCGATGGTTGCTGGAACCGATCATACTTTGGGGCTGCGGACTAAAGAATTGTCTGAACGCATCGGTCAGACGGCCACCTTCCCCACCGCTCCTTCTTTGACTGGCCGAAGCCTCAGCAACTCGTTGTCCAGGACCAGGAGTTTGCAACCTCCCAGTCTCTGGGAACGCGTTGCACAGACCTTTCTGCAAGGCCTCCCGGAGTTGTCTCATCCTCTGCTCCCTCTGCGACGGTAACATAAGGTCCGCAACCTTACCCTTGTACCGTGGATCAAGGAGAGTGGCCAGCCAGTAATGGTCCCTCTCCTTGATCCGAAGAATACGAGGATCCTTCCGCAGACTTTGCAGGATCAGGGAGGCCATGCAGCGTAGGTTTGCTGAGGCATTCGCTCCGGAGTCCTCTGGGTCACTAAGGACGACATGATCCGCAGCCACCTCCTCCCAGCCACGTACAAGTCCACTGGTTTCTTGGGACTGTAAATCATCCCTAAAAGACTGCTGCTGATGATGCTGAGTGCCAGCCTCCACCTCCATGCTGACACAATCCTCCTCCTCCTCCTCCTCCTCCTCCTCTTCCTGTGCGATGGGTGGGACAGAAGGAACACTGTCTGGGTAAAGGGGGCCTTGAGAGGCAAGGAAGTCCTCCTCTTCCTGCCTCTGTTCTGCCTCAAGTGCCCTGTCCATTATTCCACGCAGCGTGTGCTCCAACAGGTGGACAAGAGGTACAGTGTCACTGATGCATGCACTGTCACTGCTCACCATCCTCGTGGCCTCCTCAAATGGTGCCAGGACAGTGCATGCATCCCTGATCATGCCCCACTGGCGTGGAGAAAAAAAACCAAGCTCCCCTGACCCTGTCCTGGTGCCGTAGTCGCACAGGTACTCATTGATGGCCCTCTGCTGCGTGTGCAGCCGCTGCAGCATGGCCAACGTTGAGTTCCACCTGGTGGGCATGTCACATATAAGGCGGTTCTTGGGCAGGTTCAACTCCTTTTGCAGCTCAGCCAGGCGAGCACTGGCATTATAAGATCTGCGGAAATGCACACAGACTTTCCTGGCCTGCCTCAGGACATCCTGTAAGCCCGGGTACCTGCCCAAGAAGCGCTGCACCACCAGGTTAAGGACGTGAGCCACACAGGGCACATGGGTCAGTTGTCCCTGTCGGAGGGCGGAGAGGAGGTTGGTGCCATTGTCGCAAACCACCATTCCTGGCTTAAGCTGGCGTGGCGTCAACCACCTCTCGGCCTGGCCCTGCAGAGCAGACAGGACCTCTGCCCCAGTGTGGCTTCTGTCCCCCAAACACACCAGCGCAAGCACGGCATGGCATCTTTTTGCCTGCGTACTTGCGTAGCCCCGTGAACGGCTACGGAGCACCGCTGGTTCATAGGACAAACCACAGGAAGAGGCCATGGAGGAAGAAGAAGAGGAGGGGGTGGAGGAGAGAGGTGTGTCACAACCAGTAGTAGCATTTTGGAGGCGTGGCGGTGGGACAACCTCCAACACTACTGCACCTTGTCCTGAATCCTTCCCAGCTGCCAAAAGAGTGACCCAATGGGCCGTGAAAGAAAGGTAACGTCCCTGTCCATGCCTGCTGGACCATGAGTCAGCGGTAATATGCACCTTACCGCTGACCGCCCTGTCCAGCGAGGCCAAGACATTGCCTTCCACATGCCGGTAGAGAGCCGGAATAGCCTTCCGTGAGAAAAAGTGGCGTTTGGGAACCTGCCACTGAGGAACCGCACATTGCACAAACTCACGGAAGGGGGCCGAGTCTACCAACTGAAAAGGCAGCAGTTGAAGCGCTAGCAATTTAGCCAAGCTAGCATTCAACCGCTGGGCATGTGGATGGCTGGGAGTGAACTTCTTTCGACGGTCCAGCAGCTGGGGCAGGGAAATTTGCCTGCTAGAATCGGACGTCGGTGTACTGCTAGCAGAGTGGGCGCAAGTACTTGGCTGTGACACACCTAATTCTACACCTTCATTCCTCTCAGTGCATGTTTCAGAGAGGACTGAAGTTATAGTGGGGTTGGAGATCCCAGCTGATGCGGTGCAAGGAGAGGTCCGCTTTGTTCTTTGGTGTGGGTCTTTGAGGTAGGCTTGCCAACGAGCTGCATGGCAGGTCAACATATGTCTGGTCAGGCATGTGGTACCCAAGCGGCTGATGTTTTGGCCACGCGATATACGCTTGAGACATATGTTGCAAACAGCAGCTGTGCGATCTGATGCACTAGCCTCAAAAAAGGCCCACACCAAAGAACTTTTTGAATGACGGGCAGAGGCAGCGCCCTGCACAGGCGGAGCTCTGCGGTGTGATTCCGTCGGTGTACTGCCCTTACGCTGGCCACCAAAGGGCATCCTGCCTCGTTGGAGATGTGCCTCCTCCTCCTCCTCCTCCTCTCTCCTATTAGGCACCCACGTGGAGTCATTGACCTCATCATCCCCTCCCTCCTCATCACTGGAGCCAATCTGGCAGTATGCTGCAGCTGCTGGAACATGACTGCCAGATTGGTGTCCTTCTTGAGCATCCCCTCTGTCTGCTCTCACGCTACTGCCTTCCTCTAGCTGGGTTTCATCATCAGACCCTTCGAAACGCTGGGCATCCTCCTGGAGCATGTACCCAACACTGTGCTGAAACAGTTCGGGGGACTCCTCAGGAGGAGGACATGGTGGGTCTAGGGAAGGAGTGACTGATGATTTGTCTGACATTGATACCAGGGAAGACGACGCTTTGGCAGCTGCTTTTCCAGTACCCTGAGCCTGGGTGAGAGAGGATGAGGAGGAGGAGGAGGGCTTGGTCATCCACTCTACCAAGTCTTCGGCATGATGTGGCTCAACATGTCCAGCTGCCGAAAAGAAGGACAAGCGTGTCCCATGGCCATGTGCTGATGACAATGCACCGCGTCCACGACCAGCACTGTTGCCCCCAGACACAGAGCCTGCTTGCCCTCTTTTATTGCCTCCTGACTGTCTGCCTCTCCTTGTTTGCCTTCCAGACATTCTAATAGATGGCCTGCAGGGAGATGGGAAAAAAGCAATAAGGGCTACCTTCAGGTGTCCTTCTCTGTCCCTTGAAACAAGGACTTTCACAGTGAAAGAAACTGACACTGTCCCTACCTAGAGTTTTCTGTCCCTAGAATAAATGTTTTTTTTAATCACAATATAGCACAAGGACAATTCACTCAATGTCTCTCCAGGTCCCTGGAAACAAGGACTTGCAGAGTGAAAGAAACTGACACTGTCCCTACCTAGAGTTTTCTGTCCCTAGAATAAATGTTTTTTTTAAGCACAATATAGCACAAGGAAAATTAACTCACTGTCCTTACAGGTCCCTGGAAACAAGGACTTGCAGAGTGAAAGAAACTGACACTGTCCCTACCTAGAGTTTTCTGTCCCTAGAATAAATGTTTTTTTTAAGCACAATATAGCACAAGGACAATTAACTCACTGTCCTTACAGGTCCCTGGAAACAAGGACTTGCAGAGTGAAAAAAAAAAAACACTCTCCCTACCTACAGTTTTCTGTCCCTAGAAAAAATGTTTTTTTTAATCACAATATAGCACAAGGAAAATTAACTCACTGTCCTTACAGGTCCCTGGAAACAAGGACTTGCAGAGTGAAAGAAAAAAAACACTCTCCCTACCTACAGTTTTCTGTCCCTAGAAAAAATGTTTTTTTTAATCACAATATAGCACAAGGAAAATTAACTCACTGTCCTTACAGGTCCCTGGAAACAAGGACTTGCAGAGTGAAAGAAACTGACACTGTCCCTACCTAGAGTTTTCTGTCCCTAGAATAAATGTTTTTTTTAATCACAATATAGCACAAGGAAAATTAACTCACTGTCCTTACAGGTCCCTGGAAACAAGGACTTGCAGAGTGAAAGAAACTGACACTGTCCCTACCTAGAGTTTTCTGTCCCTAGAATAAATGTTTTTTTTAAGCACAATATAGCACAAGGACAATTAACTCACTGTCCTTACAGGTCCCTGGAAACAAGGACTTGCAGAGTGAAAAAAAAAAAACACTCTCCCTACCTAGAGTTTTCTGTCCCTAGAAAAAATGTTTTTTTTAAGCACAATATAGCACAAGGAAAATTAACTCACTGTCCTTACAGGTCCCTGGAAACAAGGACTTGCAGAGTGAAAGAAAAAAAACACTCTCCCTACCTACAGTTTTCTGTCCCTAGAAAAAATGTTTTTTTTAATCACAATATAGCACAAGGAAAATTAACTCACTGTCCTTACAGGTCCCTGGAAACAAGGACTTGCAGAGTGAAAGAAACTGACACTGTCCCTACCTAGAGTTTTCTGTCCCTAGAATAAATGTTTTTTTTAATCACAATATAGCACAAGGACAATTCACTCAATGTCTCTCCAGGTCCCTGGAAACAAGGACTTGCAGAGTGAAAGAAACTGACACTGTCCCTACCTAGAGTTTTCTGTCCCTAGAATAAATGTTTTTTTTAAGCACAATATAGCACAAGGAAAATTAACTCACTGTCCTTACAGGTCCCTGGAAACAAGGACTTGCAGAGTGAAAGAAACTGACACTGTCCCTACCTAGAGTTTTCTGTCCCTAGAATAAATGTTTTTTTTAAGCACAATATAGCACAAGGACAATTAACTCACTGTCCTTACAGGTCCCTGGAAACAAGGACTTGCAGAGTGAAAGAAAAAAAACACTCTCCCTACCTACAGTTTTCTGTCCCTAGAAAAAATGTTTTTTTTAATCACAATATAGCACAAGGAAAATTAACTCACTGTCCTTACAGGTCCCTGGAAACAAGGACTTGCAGAGTGAAAGAAAAAAAACACTCTCCCTACCTACAGTTTTCTGTCCCTAGAAAAAATGTTTTTTTTAATCACAATATAGCACAAGGAAAATTAACTCACTGTCCTTACAGGTCCCTGGAAACAAGGACTTGCAGAGTGAAAGAAACTGACACTGTCCCTACCTAGAGTTTTCTGTCCCTAGAATAAATGTTTTTTTTAATCACAATATAGCACAAGGAAAATTAACTCACTGTCCTTACAGGTCCCTGGAAACAAGGACTTGCAGAGTGAAAGAAACTGACACTGTCCCTACCTAGAGTTTTCTGTCCCTAGAATAAATGTTTTTTTTAAGCACAATATAGCACAAGGACAATTAACTCACTGTCCTTACAGGTCCCTGGAAACAAGGACTTGCAGAGTGAAAAAAAAAAAACACTCTCCCTACCTAGAGTTTTCTGTCCCTAGAAAAAATGTTTTTTTTAAGCACAATATAGCACAAGGAAAATTAACTCACTGTCCTTACAGGTCCCTGGAAACAAGGACTTGCAGAGTGAAAGAAAAAAAACACTCTCCCTACCTACAGTTTTCTGTCCCTAGAAAAAATGTTTTTTTTAATCACAATATAGCACAAGGAAAATTAACTCACTGTCCTTACAGGTCCCTGGAAACAAGGACTTGCAGAGTGAAAGAAACTGACACTGTCCCTACCTAGAGTTTTCTGTCCCTAGAATAAATGTTTTTTTTAATCACAATATAGCACAAGGAAAATTAACTCACTGTCCTTACAGGTCCCTGGAAACAAGGACTTGCAGAGTGAAAGAAAAAAAACACTCTCCCTACCTACAGTTTTCTGTCCCTAGAAAAAATGTTTTTTTTAAGCACAATATAGCACAAGGAAAATTAACTCACTGTCCTTACAGGTCCCTGGAAACAAGGACTTGCAGAGTGAAAGAAAAAAAACACTCTCCCTACCTACAGTTTTCTGTCCCTAGAAAAAATGTTTTTTTTAATCACAATATAGCACAAGGAAAATTAACTCACTGTCCTTACAGGTCCCTGGAAACAAGGACTTGCAGAGTGAAAGAAACTGACACTGTCCCTACCTAGAGTTTTCTGTCCCTAGAATAAATGTTTTTTTTAATCACAATATAGCACAAGGAAAATTAACTCACTGTCCTTACAGGTCCCTGGAAACAAGGACTTGCAGAGTGAAAGAAAAAAAACACTCTCCCTACCTACAGTTTTCTGTCCCTAGAAAAAATGTTTTTTTTAAGCACAATATAGCACAAGGAAAATTAACTCACTGTCCTTACAGGTCCCTGGAAACAAGGACTTGCAGAGTGAAAGAAAAAAAACACTCTCCCTACCTACAGTTTTCTGTCCCTAGAAAAAATGTTTTTTTTAATCACAATATAGCACAAGGAAAATTAACTCACTGTCCTTACAGGTCCCTGGAAACAAGGACTTGCAGAGTGAAAGAAACTGACACTGTCCCTACCTAGAGTTTTCTGTCCCTAGAATAAATGTTTTTTTTAAGCACAATATAGCACAAGGAAAATTAACTCACTGTCCTTACAGGTCCCTGGAAACAAGGACTTGCAGAGTGAAAGAAACTGACACTGTCCCTACCTAGAGTTTTCTGTCCCTAGAATAAATGTTTTTTTTAAGCACAATATAGCACAAGGACAATTAACTCACTGTCCTTACAGGTCCCTGTAAACAAGGACTTGCAGAGTGAAAAAAAAAAAACACTCTCCCTACCTAGAGTTTTCTGTCCCTAGAAAAAATGTTTTTTTTAAGCACAATATAGCACAAGGACAATTAACTCACTGTCCTTACAGGTCCCTGGAAACAAGGACTTGCAGAGTGAAAGAAAAAAAACACTCTCCCTACCTACAGTTTTCTGTCCCTAGAAAAAATGTTTTTTTTAATCACAATATAGCACAAGGAAAATTAACTCACTGTCCTTACAGGTCCCTGGAAACAAGGACTTGCAGAGTGAAAGAAAAAAAACACTCTCCCTACCTACAGTTTTCTGTCCCTAGAAAAAATGTTTTTTTTAATCACAATATAGCACAAGGAAAATTAACTCACTGTCCTTACAGGTCCCTGGAAACAAGGACTTGCAGAGTGAAAGAAACTGACACTGTCCCTACCTAGAGTTTTCTGTCCCTAGAATAAATGTTTTTTTTAAGCACAATATAGCACAAGGACAATTAACTCACTGTCCTTACAGGTCCCTGGAAACAAGGACTTGCAGAGTGAAAGAAACTGACACTGTCCCTACCTAGAGTTTTCTGTCCCTAGAATAAATGTTTTTTTTAAGCACAATATAGCACAAGGAAAATTAACTCACTGTCCTTACAGGTCCCTGGAAACAAGGACTTGCAGAGTGAAAGAAACTGACACTGTCCCTACCTAGAGTTTTCTGTCCCTAGAATAAATGTTTTTTTTAAGCACAATATAGCACAAGGACAATTAACTCACTGTCCTTACAGGTCCCTGGAAACAAGGACTTGCAGAGTGAAAGAAAAAAAACACTCTCCCTACCTACAGTTTTCTGTCCCTAGAAAAAATGTTTTTTTTAAGCACAATATAGCACAAGGAAAATTAACTCACTGTCCTTACAGGTCCCTGGAAACAAGGACTTGCAGAGTGAAAGAAAAAAAACACTCTCCCTACCTACAGTTTTCTGTCCCTAGAAAAAATGTTTTTTTTAATCACAATATAGCACAAGGAAAATTAACTCACTGTCCTTACAGGTCCCTGGAAACAAGGACTTGCAGAGTGAAAGAAACTGACACTGTCCCTACCTAGAGTTTTCTGTCCCTAGAATAAATGTTTTTTTTAATCACAATATAGCACAAGGAAAATTAACTCACTGTCCTTACAGGTCCCTGGAAACAAGGACTTGCAGAGTGAAAGAAACTGACACTGTCCCTACCTAGAGTTTTCTGTCCCTAGAATAAATGTTTTTTTTAAGCACAATATAGCACAAGGACAATTAACTCACTGTCCTTACAGGTCCCTGGAAACAAGGACTTGCAGAGTGAAAGAAAAAAAACACTCTCCCTACCTACAGTTTTCTGTCCCTAGAATAAATGTTTTTTTTAATCACAATATAGCACAAGGACAATTAACTCACTGTCCTTACAGGTCCCTGGAAACAAGGACTTGCAGAGTGAAAGAAACTGACACTGTCCCTACCTAGAGTTTTCTGTCCCTAGAATAAATGTTTTTTTTAAGCACAATATAGCACAAGGACAATTAACTCACTGTCCTTACAGGTCCCTGGAAACAAGGACTTGCAGAGTGAAAGAAACTGACACTGTCCCTACCTAGAGTTTTCTGTCCCTAGAATAAATGTTTTTTTTAAGCACACTATAGCAGAAGCACAAAACACACTGACACTCTCCCTACCTATCCTTCTCTTTCCCTAAACTAAAGGAATCCAGGTTAAGCAAGAAAGAAATAACAGTCACTGTCCCTGCCTATGCTACTCTATCCCTGCTCCGGAACACACTACACTAGGCCGCCGTGCTGGCGGCCTTTTATAGTGTGGGGCGTGTACTAAACACCCTCAGCAATAATTGGCCACAGGCATCCTGCCTGTGGCCAATCATTGCTCTCCTCGCTGCCGGCGCTGTGATTGGCCAAGCATGCGGGGTCACAGTGCATGCTTGGCCAATCACAGCGCCTGGATGACACTGCGATGGCGTAGTGCATTGTGGGCCGTTCGCGTCACTCGAATTTGGCGCGAACGGCCCAAATCGTTCGATCTTCGTCGAACGATCGAACAGCCAATGTTCGAGTCGAACGTATGTTCGACTCGAACACGAAGCTCATCCCTATCCGCCACCAGATCGTGTAACCACACTGACACTTTGCCAAAAGTTCCTTCAGAAGTACACAGCTCACAGTGCCAGAATCTTTCAGCCAGTCTGGGAGCACCGTGAGGCAAACTGGCCAGGATGCGTCCCTCAATTGAGTCCCCAATTGTTCTGCTTCTTCCCGAAGGCAAGATCGCGCAGGACCATCCCTGGACTAGTAGGCCCCAGCAACTCCTGGGCTTACTCCTGGGCCTGGGCCTACTTCTCAGTTGCAGAGCCTCGGGCCAGCAGGCCCCCAAGGCCAAAAATGGCTCGCACATCCCTGAGGCCAGGAGGGCCCTCAGGTCAGGATCCGGCAATGACCCCCGGCAACAAATCCCGATAGAGCGGTCTCCATCTCTTAAGTACCCCCTCCAGAATGCACAGCGGCTTGACCATGCCCGTGGGCCCTGAGCCACTTCTGGGAAAGGAATACCCAATACACCCAGCCCGCTGCATTTCCAACCCTGACCCGTGGCGACAGTGACACCTACTGTCAGGTGGAAAACGCGCAGCCCAGCTAGACTGAAAAAGAGCCAGTAATTTACATGATTCTTTCTGAGCTGAACTACAGCTCAGATAACTAAATTTAACACATAGCGCCTGCCCAACAGGAGTAGGGCGCTACACACACTATGTTCCTGATGCCTCACCAGTTTAGGAAATGTGGACAACAGGGAACAATGTTCTATATGTGGTGAACGTGCCCAAAATCTACTACTCCAGGATCAGAATATTTGGTAATAGATTCTGTGACTAATAATAATATCC
This sequence comes from Rana muscosa, assembly GCA_029206835.1. NCBI lineage: Eukaryota > Metazoa > Chordata > Amphibia > Anura > Ranidae > Rana > Rana muscosa. Next base: position 394,293,224 of record CM055118.1, read on the forward strand.
CCAAAACTTGCTGGCTCAGCCTTGTTCTAAAGCTCTCCCAAACATTTATCTTTCTTCTTTTTTTTTTCACCACAAATATCTTTCACAAGACCTCGGAAATCCTCCAGGATAAACACCGACACAACTAAAAACAGAATCTCCTTAATAATACTCTGTGAAAGATTGGCAAACATAGTACAGGATAAGCAAAAGGACATTCGAGAACCCGAAGACAAGTGACATGCACTGATTTGGGGATTGATTGGGGGGGATTGTCTCTGGCTGGGAAAAATATGTTTCTTCTACCCAGTGGCGTCACTAGGGTTGGTGTCACCTGGCGTGGTAAAACGTGGTGTCACCCCGCCCCCCTCCCCCCATTGTCTAAAGAACTATGTGCAGAATGCCCCTCATCCCCATATACCCCCTACTAGCACAATTCCTCTTTCTCCTTTCCTCATCCCCCCTCTCAGCACAAATCCCCCCCCAATATTATTATTATTATTATTATTATACAGGATTTATATAGCGCCAACAGTTTACGCAGCGCTTTACAATATAAAAGGGAGACAATACAGTTATAATACAATAAAATACAAGAGGATTAAGAGGGCCCTGCTCAGAAGAGCTTACAATCTAATAGGGTGGGGCAGGTGGTACAGAAGGTTGTAACTGTGGGGAATGAGCTGATGGAAGTGATAAAAGATTAGTTGGAGACGTGATAGGCTTCCCTGAAGAGATTAGTTTTTAGGGATCGCCTGAAGGTAGCAAGGGTAGGGGATAGCCGGACAGGTTGAGGTAGCGAGTTCCAGAGCATGGGAGAGGCTCTGGAGAAAGGATGGGAGAGGCTCTGGAGAACAGATGGGAGAGGCTCTGGAAAACCAATATTCCCCCTCTTAACAAATACCCCCTCTCAGCACATTACTTTCCCTCCATTTCCCCCTACCAGCACAAGTCATCACCCTCATATACCCCCTTTCAGCACAAATCCCCCTTCTCAGCACAAAATGCCCCCCATATCCCTCTTCCCAGTATAAATCCCCCCAAACCCCTCCTTCTTATACATATTCTTTTACCCCCCCCAAATCCCCCCTCTCAGCACAAATCATCCCCCCCAACTCCCCCCACCCTGCACAGACCCCCCCCAGCAAAAATCCCTTCTTTTAGCATAAAGCCCTCCCAAACCCCTCCTTCTTACAGAAATGATCTTATGAACCCCCCCACCTCTGATCACAAATCTCCACCCCCATATACCCCTTTCAGTATTAAACCCCTCTTCCTGCCCAAATTCTCTTATTCCCCCACCCAAGCCACCCTCAGCACAAATCCTATTATTTAATCCCTCCCTGCCAATTTCCCCCTACAAGCACAACCCCCACCCCAATACAAAGGCACTCACCTCCAGATTTTCCCATTAAAAAAAAAAACCTCTTAATCCCTCTCATCATAAATCCTTCCTCTTATTGCACAAATTCTCAGATCCCTGCGCCCCTAGCACAGACTTACCGGTTATCAGTTACTGGGACCTCAGCACCGGGAGATCTCCTTCCCAGGCTCCTCCTCCTGTCCCATCAGAAGACACGCCAAAGCAGAGGAGGAACCTGCAGGAAACTTCCCTCGGCGCTCTGACACTGCTAACATGCAGCCGGCTGGGACAGATACAAGCTGCTAAAGTGTCAGCAATCACTGCGCTGGAGACCCGGGGACACCCCGCAGGAGATGTCGGCAAATGCCGACACTAGCAGCCCACTGGTGCTCCCCTCGATGCTATCACACTGCGCCCGAGACTGGAGCCCCTCCCGCCCTCGCCTAGTATCGTCCCCTGGTGTCACCCCTCTGGTGGGTGTCACCCGGTGCGGCCCGCACCCCCACCCCCCCATAGCAACGCCTCTGCTTCTACCTTCTATATCTATCTATCTCACATTTCATCTCTCTCTCCCTTTCAATATTCTCGGGGGACAGTACGTTTATGCACACTCCGCTAAATCCCAGCTGAAACTATAATGTAATTTATATATTGTATGAGTTCACCACCAAGATAAGTCTTCTTCTCAGTTTTGTGTGATGCATTCTTTAGTTGTCCTCACAGTAACAGATGTAGCACCCTCCTAGTGTAGGATGCCGGGAAAATGTAGTTTTTGGCTCGTTCTGCAGCCAAGAGAGCAGTGATTGTTTGTTCAGGGTTTCGCAGGCTGGGAGTTTGATTGCTTCCCCCTGTCTCTTGAAGAAGCTTCCAGAACATAGGGCAGGAGATTAAAAAAACAAGACTGAATATTTATTGTGCCCTAGTCGATCCCTTGAGAGGTGCAGAAGAGGACTGGAGAGGTGTTAATTTGTCTGAAGCCCTGGGAAGAGCGTTCTTTCCCCAACAAGGAGGGTTCCAAAGCCTCTAAAGCTGCTTCCCTAGGAGGCAGCCTGTGGACTGAGCTGCTGTTTTTTGAAGTCTCAGCTGTGGCAAAGCTGGGGACCTGGAATGATCTGGAGCTGGCTGAAGCACTTCATCACAAAGCTCTGGAGAACGGTTGTCTCCCTCACTGGACCCTGTCCAGAGAAGGCTGGAAGGTGTGCTCCTATCCTGGGAATTGTGAGTAATGACCCTTGATTGATTCCTGGTGACTGTGTGCTTTTGGGATTTAAGTGTCACAGGTTACATAGGGTCTCTGAGTACCGGCCATTTCCTGTCCTCAGCAGAGTACTGGAGTGGGAGCCTAGAGAGAAGTGTGTCCTCCTGTTACTGTGCAAGTGCTTTGTAGTATCCCATGCCCTAACTCCTCTCCTGTTTAATGTTCTTCATGCAATGAATACCAAAAAGACATTCTCTAGACCAGTGATGGCAAATCTTGGCACCCCAGAAGTGTTGGAACTACATTTCCCATGATGCTCAGGCACTCTGAAGTGTAGTTGAGCATCATGGGAAATGTAGTTCCAAAACATCTGGGGTGCCAAGGTTCTCCATCACTGCCCTAGACTAAGTTATTGCATTTGGTGTGTATGGACTGGAGCTTGTGGTGATGGGCAGCCTTTATGCTATTTAGGATGAACCAGTTATCACCAGCAGCCCCCACGGGGGTAGTGCCACACACAGATAACACTCAACACCAAGAATGCAAATGTTTATAACCTTTTCTTTGTTAAAACAATAAAATATTGACACATAAATGCTTCGGTCAAGTTCTCTTAAATGGTCAAGGTTCTGCTTAATTTGAAGGTTAAAGTTAGGGGTCAGGAAGGGTGGTGGATTAAATTTACAGGTCAAATTAAGGTTAATAGTTAAGTCTTAGTTGAGGTTAAAAGTTAGGTCATAGAGGTCACATTGAGGTTAACTGCAAGGTCTAGGGTTAAGTTCAAAGTTAATGGCTAGGTCTAGGAGTCATAGGAAGGTATATGGTTCAGGTTGAAGGTAATGGATAGGTCTAGGGTCAAATTGAGGTTGAGGGTGAGATTTAATGCAAAGGGAAAGCGATACCAACTGTGAATTAGAGTGCTGCACACCCCTGATTGAACTTTGAAGAAAGGAAAAAATACCCCTAGGGGCTTTGAATTGCAGCAATGAGTAGAAATGATTTAAATGGAAATTGTAAAAAAGTATAAAGTTTATTCAAATGAAAAAAGCATAATAAAGTAGAAAAAAACATCTGATAGAAATCAGGACATGAGCTCCAAAAACATCAATAAAAACTTGTACATATGTAAATAACATCCAATATGAATTCATACTACATTGTAAATAATTAATATCTGCGCAAAACTCTGACGCATTTTGACCTTTGTAACGGTCTTCAGGGGGAACAAAATTTTGCGAGCATAGATTCTATAATGAAATATATACACATCAGTGAAATTTGTTAAAAAGAAAACAAACAACAAAGGGGCATATATATATGTATGATTTTCATGTATATATAATCATTGTTAGTGTAAGTTGTGAAAAACATACCAAGGTGGATTTCGGGAGCCGGGACTGATGGTCAGCCAATGACCCCGCCCCCAGGAGCAAAACCTCACAAGGGTCCATGTAGGAAAGAGGAGTGGTCCGAGGGTGAGATTTAAGGTTCAGGTTGAGGTTAATGGTTAGGTCTTGTGTTCAGGTTGAGGTTAATAATTAGGTTTAGGATTCAGGTTGAGGTGATGGTTAGGTCTAGTGTACAGGTTGAGAGTTAGGTCTGGGGTTCAGGTTGAGATTAATGATTAGGTTTAGGTTTCAGGTTAAAGTTAATGGTAAGGTTTGGGTTCAGGTTGAGGTAAATGGCTAGGTCTAGTGATCAAGGTGAGGGTTACATTTAGGGTTCAGGTTGAGAATAATGGCTAGGTTTAGGGTTCAGACTGAGGTAATGGTTAGGTCTAGTGTTCAGGTTGAGGTTAATGTAACGACACCCCGAGTATGAAAGGGGTTAAAGTCGTTTTGGACATTCCCTTCCTGTACACCAAGGCAGCTACCGAACACTCCAATCAGCCGAACAAGAAACCCATACGAATAATTCTCCCCCCCCCCCAAGTACTGCGAGAGAAAAGCAGGAATCAGACTTTATTGAAGGGAATACAGGCTCTTTATATACACTTGAGAATACTGCAGTCACCACATGAACAATGACCCGGATCCACCCACAACATCACACAATGGTTACATAACGAGCCCCCAATACACATTATTCTGAGTGTCAATACCTCCCTTAGCAGACAACAGGTGAGTTCATTAGCACACTTAATAATAGGTGAATGGAAAGCTGCCTCAGACAAGATTAACACAATTTACTTATCCAGACAAAGGCAACATCGTTAAGCAATAGACGGTCAGTCTCTTACATTGAACTTCCTGGAATGCCCATATTAGGAGTTATACTTCCTGGTCATAGACCTCACAGTGTACAGGGGATAAAATCTTCATATTTCTTGAGAGATATTGTTAATGAATATTACTGTCCCATTTGAAGTTATCCAATCATATTCTCAGGGTTCGTCATTTTCTTGGTCACCCTGCGCACAAAAGTGACTCCCGTCACAGTTAATAATTAGGTTTAGGATTACGTTTGAGGTGATGGTTACGTCTAGTGTACAGGTTGAGAGTTAGGTCTGGGGTTGAGGCTGAGATTAATGATTAGGTTTAGGTTTCAGGTTAAAGTTAATGGTTAGGTTTGGGTTCAGGTTGAGGTTAATAGCTAGGTCTAATGTTCAAGGCAAGGGTTAAAATTAGGGTTCAGGTTAAGGTTAATGGCTAGGTTTAGGTTCAGGTTGAGTGTTATGTTTAGGGTTCAGGCTTAGGTTAATGGTTAGGTAGAGTGTAAGAGAAATCCAGGTTACAGAGGCGCATTGGCACGCATGCACGGTCATACCTCTGAATCAACAAGAAATGACTTGCAATGGCGCATGCGCGTGCATGTATTGGCGCCAGTTAGTGACATTTAAACAGAGCGCTGACACCTGCCTCTTGCTGAGTAGTCTTTCAGCTAGTGCCTGTTATCTAAACCTGTTCCAGTTTCCGTGACCTGATCCCGGCTTCACCCGAACCTTCTCCTTGATCCCTGCCTGCCTAACTGATTCCGGCTAGTATCTGACTCCGCTTCTGCCTGATGTTCCTGTACCTTGCTGTCCGATTGTGTACCGAACCTGGCCTGTATCCCATCTCCGCCTCTGCCTATCGTCTTGGTAACCATTCTGTCCGGCTGTCGATGACCTCCTGGCTTAGTTCCTGGCTACACCTCCATCCGCTGATCCAGCAATACAGAGCTCCAGTTTCCAGAGTTAGCTCAGTGCTCTTCAGCCACCTGGTTCCTGCCAAGGCTCAGCCAGTACCATTTGCTACATCGGTCCTCGTGCCACTCTGTGTCCCTCACTCCCTGTCATCACTACCAGGGGTGTCGGACAGGAGATGCAAGAGAAGCCCCCTCTCCAGCTCGATCTCCACCAGGTACGTGACATAGAGTGTTCAGGCTGAGGTTAATGGTTAGGTTTAGAGTTCAGGCTGAGGAAATAGCTGGGTCCAGTGTTCAGGTTGAGGTTTAGGTTTAAGGTCCAAGTTGAGGTAATGGTTAGGTCTAGTGTTCAGTTTGAGTTAGGTCTAGGGTTCAGGCTGAGATTAATGGCTAGGTATAGTGTTCAGGTTAAGATTAATGATTAGGTCTAATGCCGCGTACACACGACCGTTTTTCATGGTGTGAAAAATGCAATTTTTTAAATTGGTCATTAAAAACGATCGTGTGTAGGCTCCAGAGCATTTTTAACGACGTGAAAAATGGCCTAAAAAAATTAGAACCTGCTTTATTTTTTCACGTCGTTTTTTAGGTCGTTCTTTTTAACGTCGTGAAAAACGGTAGTATGTAGGCTTTTACGAGGGGAAAAAAAATGCGCATGCTCAGAATCAAGTATGAGACGGGAACGCTCCTTTTGGTAAAACTAACGTTCGTAATGGAGATAGCACATTCGTCACGCTGTAACGGACTGAAGAGCATGAGGCTGAAAAGCGCGAATCGGCTCTCACCAAACTTTACTAACACGAGGATCAGCAAAAGCAGCCCAAAAGGTGGCGCCATCTGAATAGAACTTCCCCTTTATAGTACCGTTGTACGTGTTGTATGTCACCGCGCTTTGCTCGAGCATTTTTTTTTCACGATAGTGTGTAGGCAAGGCAGGCTTGAGAGGAAACACGAAAAATCACGTCGAGGAAAACTTTGTTTTTTTCAATGACATTAAAAACGTCCGTGTGTACGCGGCATTAGGGTTCAGGCTGAGGTAAGGGCTAGGTCTAGTGTTCAATTTGAGGGTAAAATTTAGGGTTCAGGTTGAAAGGTTAATGGCTAGGTTTAGGGTTCAGGCTCACGTTATTGGCTGGGTTTCATATGGAGGTTTGTCATTAGGTTTAGGTTAGTTGTTAGGTCTAGTGGTCGAGTTGCATGAAAGGGCTACTTTGAGAGGTCAGGTTGAGTTGAAGAGTTCAATTTTGAGTATAGGTTAATGGAATAGGTCTACAGGCCAGATTGAATTTAGGAATTAGGTTTAGGGGTCAGATTGATGTCACAGTATCAGAGAGGAGCAGAGGTGAGTGGTGCAAGAGGGGTGCAGAATTGAGTTGTGTAAGAAGGGTGAAAAGCTGATAGGTACAGAGGTAAGTGGTGCAAGAGAGGTGCATAACAGTGGTGTAAAAAGTGTGCAAAACCGAGAGTTGTGTGGGTAGTCCAAGAGGGTGCAGAGGTGAGTGGTGCAAGAGGGGTGCAAAGCTGAAAGGTGCAGAGGTGAGTGCTGCAAGAAGGGTGCCGAATTTCGCCCTGTAACAGAATGCAAATCTTAGGAGGTGCAGAGCTGAGGGGTTCAAGAGGGGTGATGGGGGTAAAGAGGTGAGCAGTGGAAAACAGGTGCAGATGGGAGCTTTGGACAAAGGGAGAAGAGGTAGAATATGGCTTTTTGAAAAAATTTCCTAGGATAAAGTGCAGAGGTCAGGTGTATACAATATATATTTATAAGCTGATATACTCCTGAACCCTGATCTATATACTGTATACACCTGAACTCTGCACTTTATATACTAATAGTAATTTTATACTATTGATCAGAGTGTTCATTGTCTCAGTAGTTGCCATCTCTTCTATGGGGAGCTCTTTAAATAAAGCAATAACTGGCTTACATTACTCATATTATATATTTTATAGATATAAATAAATCTTCCCCCACCCCGATCCTCACACTGGGGGGGGATTGATGGGAAGTTGCGGCTTTCATACTAGTGAGAGTGATGATGAAATATCTCTGGATGGGGAAGGAAGGAGGAGGGAGGGTAACGGCTCACTTCACGATATGAGCCTGGGACAGACACCAGCAATCAGAGGACACCAACAACGTACCATAATATCTCCAACCCGGAGGACTTCACACCACTGCAGGACACAAGGTGAGGGAGACAATCTGTCGCACACTTTACAATCTGATTGTACAATTTCAGTGTAATCTCTTTTTAATTTTCTATATATTACAAGACATCAACACATTTACATGTGTATGGTGAATCTAAATTCAAGAACAATTTTTTAATATAACCATTCTCAACCGGTTTCCATGGGAGCCCAGGGTTCCTCCAGAGGTTGCTGGAAATTCATTGAGTTGTGGTTAATATAGACCCCCCCCCCCCATGTGATGGTGTTTTCTTAGTTCCAGGTCCAACACTTGGCAACGTCAACTGTATGATCTTTTTATTTGTCTGTAAGTGCAGCATGATGGCAACTCTTCCCACTGACCACCAATGTGAGGGACATTCTTCCCACTGACCACCAATGTGAGGGACATTCTTCCCACTGATCACCAATGTAAGGGACATTCTTCTCACTGACCACCAATGTGAGGAACATTCTTCTCACTGACCACCAATGTGAGGAACATTCTTCTCACTGATCACCAATGTAAGGGACATTCTTCCCACTGATCACCAATGTAAGGGACATTCTTCTCACTGACCACCAATGTAAAGAACATTCTTCTCACTGATCACCAATGTAAGGAACATTCTTCTCACTGATCACCAATGTAAGGGACATTCTTCTCACTGACCACCAATGTAAAGAACATTCTTCTCACTGATCACCAATGTAAGGGACATTCTTCCCACTGATCACCAATGTAAGGAGCATTCTTCCCACTGACCACCAATGTGAGGGACATTCTTCCCACTGACCACCAATGTAAGGAACATTCTTCTCACTGATCACCAATGTAAGGAACATTCTTCCCACTGATCACCAATGTAAGGAACATTCTTCCCACTGATCACCAATGTAAGGAACATTCTTCCCACTGATCACCAATGTAAGGAACATTCTTCTCACTGATCACCAATGTAAGGAGCATTCTTCCCACTGATCACCAATGTAAGGAGCATTCTTCCCACTGACCACCAATGTGAGGGACATTCTTCCCACTGACCACCAATGTAAGGAACATTCTTCTCACTGATCACCAATGTAAGGAACATTCTTCCCACTGATCACCAATGTAAGGGACATTCTTCCCACTGACCACCAATGTAAGGAACATTCTTCTCACTGATCACCAATGTAAGGAGCATTCTTCCCACTGACCACCAATGTGAGGGACATTCTTCCCACTGACCACCAATGTAAGGGACATTCTTCCCACTGATCACCAATGTAAGGGACATTCTTCCCACTGATCACCAATGTAAGGAACATTCTTCCCACTGATCACCAATGTAAGGAACATTCTTCCCACTGATCACCAATGTAAGGAACATTCTTCCCACTGATCACCAATGTAAGGGACATTCTTCCCACTGATCACCAATGTAAGGAGCATTCTTCCCACTGATCACCAATGTAAGGAACATTCTTCTCACTGATCACCAATGTAAGGAACATTCTTCTCACTGATCACCAATGTAAGGAGCATTCTTCCCACTGACCACCAATGTAAGGGACATTCTTCCCACTGATCACCAATGTAAGGGACATTCTTCCCACTGATCACCAATGTAAGGAGCATTCTTCTCACTGATCACCAATGTAAGGAACATTCTTCTCACTGATCACCAATGTAAGGAACATTCTTCCCACTGATCACCAATGTAAGGAACATTCTTCCCACTGATCACCAATGTAAGGAGCATTCTTCTCACTGATCACCAATGTAAGGAACATTCTTCTCACTGATCACCAATGTAAGGAACATTCTTCTCACTGATCACCAATGTAAGGAACATTCTTCTCACTGATCACCAATGTAAGGAACATTCTTCCCACTGATCACCAATGTAAGGAACATTCTTCCCACTGATCACCAATGTAAGGAACATTCTTCCCACTGATCACCAATGTAAGGAGCATTCTTCTCACTGATCACCAATGTAAGGAACATTCTTCCCACTCATCACCAATGTAAGGAACATTCTTCCCACTGATCACCAATGTAAGGAGCATTCTTCTCACTGATCACCAATGTAAGGAACATTCTTCTCACTGATCACCAATGTAAGGAACATTCTTCTCACTGATCACCAATGTAAGGAACATTCTTCTCACTGATCACCAATGTAAGGAACATTCTTCTCACTGATCACCAATGTAAGGAACATTCTTCTCACTGATCACCAATGTAAGGAACATTCTTCTCACTGATCACCAATGTAAGGAACATTCTTCCCACTGATCACCAATGTAAGGAACATTCTTCCCACTGACCACCAATGTAAGGAACATTCTTCTCACTGATCACCAATGTAAGGAACATTCTTCCCACTGATCACTAGTGATGAGCCGAACACCCCCGGGTTCGGTTCGCACCAGAACCCGCGAACGGACCGAAAGTTCGTACGAACATTAGAACCCTATTAAATACAATGGATGCGAACGTTCGAATTCTAAAGTGCTAATTATAACAACTATTATGCATGTTATTGTCCTAAAAAGGGTTTGGGAACCCGGGTTCTGCACCAGGGGACATGTATCAATGCAAAAAGAAGTTTTAAAAACGGTCGTTTTTCGGGAGCAGTCATTTTAATGATGCATAAAGTGAAAAAAAAAAAGTCAAATATTCCTTTAAATATCGTACCTGGGGGGTGTCTAAAGTATGCCTGTGAAGTGCCACGTGTTTCCCGTGTTTAGAACTGTCCCTGCACAAAATGACACTTCTAAAGGAAAAAAAAGCCATTTAAAACTGCTTGCGGCTTTAATGTAATGTCTGGTCCCGGTAATATGGATGAAAATCTTTAAGAAAAATGGCATAGCTACCCCATGACCCCCCCCCTACCCCAGCCCATTACCAGCCCCTTTGGGTCTTGTATGGATATTAAGGGGAACCCCGCACATAAAATAATAAAGGCACTATATACTCTGAACAGCCGTATACAGGCGGTGCATACAAGACAGGGACTGTAGGTTTGTTCTTATGTAGAATGTGTTTGTAATTTTGAACAGGTACATTGTTGAAGTGTAGCTCCAGCCCAAAAATCTATTTTTAAACTTTTTGGAAAACATAGGTAAGGGTTATCACCCCTGTAACATTTGTTTTGCTGTCTGTGCCCCTGTTCAGAACATTTCACCTCACTTTCCGTCCCAATGACAACTGTTTTTGAAATGTGGTGTTTTTCTTGAAACAAGGATTGCTGATAAAGCATCAGTACAGAGGAGACACCTTTCTCCCATATTTATTCTTACAGGAGAGAATTTTCCTTCCTAGTGGTAGATTTCCTCTCACTTCCTGTTGTCTTCTTGCGTTTGCAAGTAGGAGTCGTTTGTAAGTTGGATGTTTGAAAGTAGGGACCTGCCGTATATACTCTGCAGAAATAGGCCCCTTAGTTGTTGGTGTTGGCACAACACTGTAAGCACTCACAGTTACTCTTGGTTGGTGCTGGAACGCCCTGCTGTCAACTATTATATCAGGAATTTTAATTACATATAATTGTTGAACAGTGGTAGTAAAAATTGGGCCCTTGATGGTGGTGCTGGTGCCACAACACTGTAAGCCCTGACAGTTACTCTTGGTGGGTGCAGCAATGGGCCCTGCTGTGAATTATTAGATCAAGAACTGTAATTGCATGCCCCTGTTGAACAGGGGCTGAAAAATTGGGCCTTAGGCACTGGTGGCACAACACTACAACCCCTCACAGATACTGTACTTGGAGCACAGCAATGAGCCCTGTTGCAAAGTATTGCTTCAAAAATTGTAATGACACGCCCCTTTTAAACAGGGGCTGAAAAATTGGGCCTTAGGCACTGGTGCCACAACACTCCAACCCCTCACAGATACTGTACTTGGAGCACAGCAATGAGCCCTATGGCAAATTATTGCTAAAAAAATTGTAATTACACGCCCCTGTAAAACAGGGGCTGAAAAATTGGGCCTTAGCCACTGGTGGCGGCACCCATAAACAAAAATGATCTTCCAAGCTATCATCATCAATCGTATCATTGAGGACTCGGAGGAGGAGGATAGCCAGTCAACATAACAGCACAGGCACTCAGCATCAGCATCAGTCTTGAAGGGATGTGACATGTTAAAATCAATTAGTCTGTTATATCAGCATCAGGTGTGTGGTAGCTGGTGGTGATCCAAGACTGGTTCATCTTGATGAAAGTCAGTCGATCAACCGAGTCGGTGGACAGGCGCACCCTGTGATCCGTGACAAATCCTCCAGCAGCACTGAATGTGCGTTCCGAAAGAACGCTGGATGCAGGACAGGCCAGTAGCTCAATTGCATACTGTGCAAGCTCTGGCCAGTGATCCATCCTCAAGACCCAGTAAGCCAGAGGATTTTCGGTGGGGAAGGTGTCCAAGTCTGACCTTGCCCCTAGATATTCCTGCACCATGTTTATCAGACGCTGGCGATGGTTGCTGGAACCGATCATACTTTGGGGCTGCGGACTAAAGAATTGTCTGAACGCATCGGTCAGACGGCCACCTTCCCCACCGCTCCTTCTTTGACTGGCCGAAGCCTCAGCAACTCGTTGTCCAGGACCAGGAGTTTGTAACCTCCCAGTCTCTGGGAACGCGTTGCACAGACCTTTCTGCAAGGCCTCCCGGAGTTGTCTCATCCTCTGCTCCCTCTGCGACGGTAACATAAGGTCCGCAACCTTACCCTTGTACCGTGGATCAAGGAGAGTGGCCAGCCAGTAATGGTCCCTCTCCTTGATCCGAAGAATACGAGGATCCTTCCGCAGACTTTGCAGGATCAGGGAGGCCATGCAGCGTAGGTTTGCTGAGGCATTCGCTCCGGAGTCCTCTGGGTCACTAAGGACGACATGATCCGCAGCCACCTCCTCCCAGCCACGTACAAGTCCACTGGTTTCTTGGGACTGTAAATCATCCCTAAAAGACTGCTGCTGATGATGCTGAGTGCCAGCCTCCACCTCCATGCTGACACAATCCTCCTCCTCCTCCTCCTCCTCTTCCTGTGCGATGGGTGGGACAGAAGGAACACTGTCTGGGTAAAGGGGGCCTTGAGAGGCAAGCAAGTCCTCCTCTTCCTGCCTCTGTTCTGCCTCAAGTGCCCTGTCCATTATTCCACGCAGCGTGTGCTCCAACAGGTGGACAAGAGGTACAGTGTCACTGATGCATGCCCTGTCACTGCTCACCATCCTCGTGGCCTCCTCAAATGGTGCCAGGACAGTGCATGCATCCCTGATCATGCCCCACTGGCGTGGAGAAAAAAAACCAAGCTCCCCTGACCCTGTCCTGGTGCCGTAGTCGCACAGGTACTCATTGATGGCCCTCTGCTGCGTGTGCAGCCGCTGCAGCATGGCCAACGTTGAGTTCCACCTGGTGGGCATGTCACATATAAGGCGGTTCTTGGGCAGGTTCAACTCCTTTTGCAGCTCAGCCAGGCGAGCACTGGCATTATAAGATCTGCGGAAATGCACACAGACTTTCCTGGCCTGCCTCAGGACATCCTGTAAGCCCGGGTACCTGCCCAAGAAGCGCTGCACCACCAGGTTAAGGACGTGAGCCACACAGGGCACATGGGTCAGTTGTCCCTGTCGGAGGGCGGAGAGGAGGTTGGTGCCATTGTCGCAAACCACCATTCCTGGCTTAAGCTGGCGTGGCGTCAACCACCTCTCGGCCTGGCCCTGCAGAGCAGACAGGACCTCTGCCCCAGTGTGGCTTCTGTCCCCCAAACACACCAGCGCAAGCACGGCATGGCATCTTTTTGCCTGCGTACTTGCGTAGCCCCGTGAACGGCTACGGAGCACCGCTGGTTCATAGGACAAACCACAGGAAGAGGCCATGGAGGAAGAAGAGGAGGGGGTGGAGGAGAGAGGTGTGTCACAACCAGTAGTAGCATTTTGGAGGCGTGGCGGTGGAACAACCTCCAACACTACTGCACCTTGTCCTGCATCCTTCCCAGCTGCCAAAAGAGTGACCCAATGGGCCGTGAAAGAAAGGTAACGTCCCTGTCCATGCCTGCTGGACCATGAGTCAGCGGTAATATGCACCTTACCGCTGACCGCCCTGTCCAGCGAGGCCAAGACATTGCCTTCCACATGCCGGTAGAGAGCCGGAATAGCCTTCCGTGAGAAAAAGTGGCGTTTGGGAACCTGCCACTGAGGAACCGCACATTGCACAAACTCACGGAAGGGGGCCGAGTCTACCAACTGAAAAGGCAGCAGTTGAAGCGCTAGCAATTTAGCCAAGCTAGCATTCAACCGCTGGGCATGTGGATGGCTGGGAGTGAACTTCTTTCGACGGTCCAGCAGCTGGGGCAGGGAAATTTGCCTGCTAGAATCGGACGTCGGTGTACTGCTAGCAGAGTGGCCGCAAGTACTTGGCTGTGACACACCTAATTCTACACCTTCATTCCTCTCAGTGCATGTTTCAGAGAGGACTGAAGTTATAGTGGGGTTGGAGATCCCAGCTGATGCGGTGCAAGGAGAGGTCCGCTTTGTTCTTTGGTGTGGGTCTTTGAGGTAGGCTTGCCAACGAGCTGCATGGCAGGTCAACATATGTCTGGTCAGGCATGTGGTACCCAAGCGGCTGATGTTTTGGCCACGCGATATACGCTTGAGACATATGTTGCAAACAGCAGCTGTGCGATCTGATGCACTAGCCTCAAAAAAGGCCCACACCAAGGAACTTTTTGAATGACGGGCAGAGGCAGCGCCCTGCACAGGCGGAGCTCTGCGGTGTGATTCCGTCAGTGTACTGTCCTTACGCTGGCCACCAAAGGGCATCCTGCCTCGTTGGAGATGTGCCTCCTCCTCATCCTCCTCCTCCTCCTCTCTCCTATTAGGCACCCACGTGGAGTCAGTGACCTCATCATCCCCTCCCTCCTCATCACTGGAGCCAATCTGGCAGTATGCTGCAGCTGCTGGAACATGACTGCCAGATTGGTGTCCTTCTTGAGCATCCCCTCTGTCTGCTCTCACGCTACTGCCTTCCTCTAGCTGGGTTTCATCATCAGACCCTTCGAAACGCTGGGCATCCTCCTAGAGCATGTACCCAACACTGTGCTCAAACAGTTCGGGGGACTCCTCAGGAGGAGGACATGGTGGGTCTAGGGAAGGAGTGACTGATGATGAGTCTGACATTGATACCAGGGAAGAGGACGCTTTGGCAGCTGCTTTGCCAGTACCCTGAGCCTGGGTGAGAGAGGATGAGGAGGAGGAGGAGGGCTTGGTCATCCACTCTACCAAGTCTTCGGCATGATGTGGCTCAACATGTCCAGCTGCCGAAAAGAAGGACAAGCGTGTCCCATGGCCATGTGCTGATGACAATGCACCGCGTCCACGACCAGCACTGTTGCCCCCAGACACAGAGCCTGCTTGCCCTCTTTTATTGCCTCCTGACTGTCTGCCTCTCCTTGTTTGCCTTCCAGACATTCTAATAGATGGCCTGCAGGGAGATGGGAAAAAAGCAATAAGGACTACCTTCAGGTGTCCTTCTCTGTCCCTTTACTTAAGGATTTCTAAATATGGTTGAGGATGATTGCTTTTGCACAGAATAGCACAACGACAATTTCCCTGACTGTCCAAAAAACAAGGATTTCAAAGATGGTTGATGAGGAATGCTTTAGCACACTATAGCACAAGGAGAATTCCCCTCACTTTCCTTCTTTGTCCCTAGAAACAAGGACTCGCACAGTGAAAGAAACTGACACTCTCCCTACCTAGAGTTTTCTGTCCCTAGAAATTTTTTTTTTTTAAAGCACACTATAGCACAAGGAGAATTCCCCTCACTTTCCTTCTTTGTCCCTAGAAACAAGGACTCGCACAGTAAAACACACTGACACTCTCCCTACCTATCCTTCTCTTTCCCTAAACTAAAGGAATCCAGGTTAAGCAAGAAAGAAATAAATGTCACTGTCCCTGCCTATGCTTGTCTTTCCCTGCTCCGGAACACACTACACTAGGCCGCCGTGCTGGCGGCCTTTTATAGTGTGGGGCGTGTACTAAACACCCTCAGCAATAATTGGCCACAGGCATCCTGCTTGTGGCCAATCATTGCTCTCCTCGCTGCCGGCGCTGTGATTGGCCAAGCATGCGGGGTCACAGTGCATGCTTGGCCAATCACAGCGCCTGGATGACACTGCGATGGCGTAGTGCATTGTGGGCCGTTCGCGTCACTCGAATTTGGCGCAAACGGCCCAAATCGTTCGATCTTCGTCGAACGATCGAACAGCCGATGTTCGAGTCGAACACGAAGCTCATCCCTACTGATCACCAATGTAAGGAACATTCTTCCCACTGATCACCAATGTAAGGAACATTCTTCCCACTGATCACCAATGTAAGGAACATTCTTCCCACTGATCACCAATGTAAGGAACATTCTTCCCACTGATCACCAATGTAAGGAACATTCTTCTCACTGATCACCAATGTAAGGGACATTCTTCCCACTGATCACCAATGTAAGGAACATTCTTCTCACTGATCACCAATGTAAGGGACATTCTTCCCACTGATCACCAATGTAAGGAACATTCTTCTCACTGATCACCAATGTAAGGAACATTCTTCCCACTGATCACCAATGTAAGGAACATTCTTCCCACTGATCACCAATGTAAGGAACATTCTTCCCACTGATCACCAATGTAAGGAACATTCTTCCCACTGATCACCAATGTAAGGAGCATTCTTCTCACTGATCACCAATGTAAGGAACATTCTTCCCACTGATCACCAATGTAAGGAGCATTCTTCCCACTGATCACCAATGTAGGGAACATTCTTCCCCCTGATCACCAATATAAGGAACATTCTTCTCACTGATCACCAATGTAAGGAACATTCTTCCCACTGATCACCAATGTAAGGAGCATTCTTCCCACTGACCACCAATGTAAGGAACATTCTTCCCACTGATCACCAATGTAAGGAACATTCTTCCCACTGATCACCAATGTAAGGAGCATTCTTCCCACTGATCACCAATGTAAGGAACATTCTTCTCACTGATCACCAATGTAAGGAACATTCTTCCCACTGATCACCAATGTAAGGGACATTCTTCCCACTGATCACCAATGTAAGGAACATTCTTCCCACTGACCACCAATGTAAGGAACATTCTTCTCACTGATCACCAATGTAAGGAGCATTCTTCTCACTGATCACCAATGTAAGGAACATTCTTCTCACTGATCACCAATGTAAGGAACATTCTTCCCACTGATCACCAATGTAAGGAACATTCTTCCCACTGATCACCAATGTAAGGGACATTCTTCTCACTGATCACCAATGTAAGGAACATTCTTCCCACTGATCACCAATGTAAGGAACATTCTTCTCACTGATCACCAATGTAAGGAACATTCTTCTCACTGATCACCAATGTAAGGAACATTCTTCCCACTGATCACCAATGTAAGGAACATTCTTCTCACTGATCACCAATGTAAGGAGCATTCTTCTCACTGATCACCAATGTAAGGAACATTCTTCTCACTGATCACCAATGTAAGGAACATTCTTCCCACTGATCACCAATGTAAGGGACATTCTTCTCACTGATCACCAATGTAAGGAACATTCTTCCCACTGATCACCAATGTAAGGAACATTCTTCCCACTGATCACCAATGTAGGGAACATTCTTCCCCCTGATCACCAATGTAAGGAACATTCTTCCCACTGATCACCAATGTAAGGAACATTCTTCCCACTGATCACCAATGTAAGGGACATTCTTCCCACTGATCACCAATGTAAGGGACATTCTTCCCACTGATCACCAATGTAAGGGACATTCTTCCCACTGATCACCAATGTAAGGAACATTCTTCCCACTGATCACCAATGTAAGGAACATTCTTCTCACTGATCACCAATGTAAGGAACATTCTTCCCACTGATCACCAATGTGAGGGACATTCTTCCCACTGATCACCAATGTAAGGAACATTCTTCTCACTGATCACCAATGTAAGGAACATTCTTCTCACTGATCACCAATGTAAGGAACATTCTTCCCACTGATCACCAATGTAAGGAGCATTCTTCCCACTGATCACCAATGTAAGGAACATTCTTCCCACTGATCACCAATGTAAGGAACATTCTTCTCACTGATCACCAATGTAAGGAACATTCTTCCCACTGATCACCAATGTGAGGGACATTCTTCCCACTGATCACCAATGTAAGGAACATTCTTCTCACTGATCACCAATGTAAGGAACATTCTTCTCACTGATCACCAATGTAAGGAACATTCTTCCCACTGATCACCAATGTAAGGGACATTCTTCCCACTGATCACCAATGTAAGGAACATTCTTCCCACTGATCACCAATGTAAGGAACATTCTTCCCACTGATCACCAATGTAAGGAACATTCTTCCCACTGATCACCAATGTAAGGAGCATTCTTCTCACTGATCACCAATGTAAGGAACATTCTTCTCACTGATCACCAATGTAAGGAACATTCTTCTCACTGATCACCAATGTAAGGGACATTCTTCTCACTGATCACCAATGTAAGGAACATTCTTCCCACTGATCACCAATGTAAGGAACATTCTTCCCACTGATCACCAATGTAAGGGGCATTCTTCTCACTGATCACCAATGTAAGGAACATTCTTCTCACTGATCACCAAAGTAAGGAACATTCTTCTCACTGATCACCAATGTAAGGAACATTCTTCCCACTGATCACCAATGTAAGGAACATTCTTCCCACTGATCACCAATGTAGGGAACATTCTTCCCCCTGATCACCAATGTAAGGAACATTCTTCTCGCTGATCACCAATGTAAGGAACATTCTTCCCACTGATCACCAATGTAAGGAACATTCTTCCCACTGATCACCAATGTAAGGAACATTCTTCCCACTGATCACCAATGTAAGGGACATTCTTCCCACTGATCACCAATGTAAGGAACATTCTTCTCACTGATCACCAATGTAAGGGACATTCTTCCCACTGATCACCAATGTAAGGAGCATTCTTCCCACTGATCACCAATGTAAGGAACATTCTTCTCACTGATCACCAATGTAAGGAACATTCTTCCCACTGATCACCAATGTAAGGAACATTCTTCTCACTGATCACCAATGTAAGGGACATTCTTCCCACTGATCACCAATGTAAGGAACATTCTTCCCACTGATCACCAATGTAAGGAACATTCTTCCCACTGATCACCAATGTAAGGAACATTCTTCCCACTGATCACCAATGTAAGGAGCATTCTTCTCACTGATCACCAATGTAAGGAACATTCTTCTCACTGATCACCAATGTAAGGAACATTCTTCTCACTGATCACCAATGTAAGGGACATTCTTCTCACTGATCACCAATGTAAGGAACATTCTTCTCACTGATCACCAATGTAAGGAGCATTCTTCCCACTGATCACCAATGTAAGGAACATTCTTCTCACTGATCACCAATGTAAGGAGCATTCTTCTCACTGATCACCAATGTAAGGAACATTCTTCTCACTGATCACCAATGTAAGGAACATTCTTCCCCCTGATCACCAATGTAAGGAGCATTCTTCTCACTGATCACCAATGTAAGGAACATTCTTCCCACTGATCACCAATGTAAGGAACATTCTTCCCACTGATCACCAATGTAAGGAACATTCTTCTCACTGATCACCAATGTAAGGAACATTCTTCCCACTGATCACCAATGTAAGGAACATTCTTCTCACTGATCACCAATATAAGGAACATTCTTCTCACTGATCACCAATGTAAGGAACATTCTTCCCACTGATCACCAATGTAAGGGACATTCTTCCCACTGATCACCAATGTAAGGGACATTCTTCTCACTGATCACCAATGTAAGGAACATTCTTCTCACTGATCACCAATGTAAGGAACATTCTTCTCACTGATCACCAATGTAAGGAACATTCTTCCCCCTGATCACCAATGTAAGGAACATTCTTCTCACTGATCACCAATGTAAGGAACATT
Organism: Rana muscosa; assembly: GCA_029206835.1. NCBI lineage: Eukaryota > Metazoa > Chordata > Amphibia > Anura > Ranidae > Rana > Rana muscosa. Next base: position 394,313,085 of record CM055118.1, read on the forward strand.
CTTCCCACTGATCACCAATGTAAGGGACATTCTTCCCACTGATCACCAATGTAAGGAACATTCTTCCCACTGATCACCAATGTAAGGAGCATTCTTCCCACTGATCACCAATGTAAGGAACATTCTTCTCACTGATCACCAATGTAAGAAACATTCTTCTCACTGATCACCAATGTAAGGAACATTCTTCCCACTGATCACCAATGTAAGGAACATTCTTCTCACTGATCACCAATGTAAGAAACATTCTTCTCACTGATCACCAATGTAAGGAACATTCTTCCCACTGATCACCAATGTAAGGAACATTCTTCCCACTGATCACCAATGTAAGGAGCATTCTTCCCACTGATCACCAATGTAAGGAACATTCTTCTCACTGATCACCAATGTAAGGAACATTCTTCTCACTGATCACCAATGTAAGGAACATTCTTCTCACTGATCACCAATGTAAGGAACATTCTTCCCACTGATCACCAATGTAAGGAACATTCTTCCCACTGATCACCAATGTAAGGAACATTCTTCCCACTGATCACCAATGTAAGGGACATTCTTCCCACTGATCACCAATGTAAGGAACATTCTTCCCACTGATCACCAATGTAAGGAACATTCTTCCCACTGATCACCAATGTAAGGAACATTCTTCCCACTGATCACCAATGTAAGGAGCATTCTTCTCACTGATCACCAATGTAAGGAACATTCTTCTCACTGATCACCAATGTAAGGAACATTCTTCTCACTGATCACCAATGTAAGGAACATTCTTCCCACTGATCACCAATGTAAGGAACATTCTTCCCACTGATCACCAATGTAGGGAACATTCTTCCCCCTGATCACCAATGTAAGGAACATTCTTCTCACTGATCACCAATGTAAGGAACATTCTTCCCACTGATCACCAATGTAAGGGGCATTCTTCTCACTGATCACCAATGTAAGGAGCATTCTTCTCACTGATCACCAATGTAAGGAACATTCTTCTCACTGATCACCAATGTAAGGAACATTCTTCTCACTGATCACCAAAGTAAGGAACATTCTTCTCACTGATCACCAATGTAAGGAACATTCTTCCCACTGATCACCAATGTAAGGAACATTCTTCCCACTGATCACCAATGTAGGGAACATTCTTCCCCCTGATCACCAATGTAAGGAACATTCTTCTCGCTGATCACCAATGTAAGGAACATTCTTCCCACTGATCACCAATGTAAGGAACATTCTTCCCACTGATCACCAATGTAAGGAACATTCTTCCCACTGATCACCAATGTAAGGGACATTCTTCCCACTGATCACCAATGTAAGGAACATTCTTCTCACTGATCACCAATGTAAGGGACATTCTTCCCACTGATCACCAATGTAAGGAGCATTCTTCCCACTGATCACCAATGTAAGGAACATTCTTCTCACTGATCACCAATGTAAGGAACATTCTTCCCACTGATCACCAATGTAAGGAACATTCTTCTCACTGATCACCAATGTAAGGGACATTCTTCCCACTGATCACCAATGTAAGGAACATTCTTCCCACTGATCACCAATGTAAGGAACATTCTTCCCACTGATCACCAATGTAAGGAACATTCTTCCCACTGATCACCAATGTAAGGAGCATTCTTCTCACTGATCACCAATGTAAGGAACATTCTTCTCACTGATCACCAATGTAAGGAACATTCTTCTCACTGATCACCAATGTAAGGGACATTCTTCTCACTGATCACCAATGTAAGGAACATTCTTCTCACTGATCACCAATGTAAGGAGCATTCTTCCCACTGATCACCAATGTAAGGAACATTCTTCTCACTGATCACCAATGTAAGGAGCATTCTTCTCACTGATCACCAATGTAAGGAACATTCTTCTCACTGATCACCAATGTAAGGAACATTCTTCCCCCTGATCACCAATGTAAGGAACATTCTTCTCACTGATCACCAATGTAAGGAACATTCTTCCCACTGATCACCAATGTAAGGGACATTCTTCCCACTGATCACCAATGTAAGGGACATTCTTCTCACTGATCACCAATGTAAGGAACATTCTTCTCACTGATCACCAATGTAAGGAACATTCTTCTCACTGATCACCAATGTAAGGAACATTCTTCCCCCTGATCACCAATGTAAGGAACATTCTTCTCACTGATCACCAATGTAAGGAACATTCTTCCCACTGATCACCAATGTAAGGGACATTCTTCCCACTGATCACCAATGTAAGGAACATTCTTCCCACTGATCACCAATGTAAGGAGCATTCTTCCCACTGATCACCAATGTAAGGAACATTCTTCCCACTGATCACCAATGTAGGGAACATTCTTCCCCCTGATCACCAATGTAAGGAACATTCTTCTCACTGATCACCAATGTAAGGAACATTCTTCCCACTGATCACCAATGTAAGGAACATTCTTCCCACTGATCACCAATGTAAGGGACATTCTTCCCACTGATCACCAATGTAAGGGACATTCTTCCCACTGATCACCAATGTAAGGAGCATTCTTCTCACTGATCACCAATGTAAGGAACATTCTTCCCCCTGATCACCAATGTAAGGAACATTCTTCTCACTGATCACCAATGTAAGGAACATTCTTCCCACTGATCACCAATGTAAGGGACATTCTTCCCACTGATCACCAATGTAAGGAACATTCTTCCCACTGATCACCAATGTGAGGGACATTCTTCCCACTGACCACCAATGTAAGGGGCATTCTTCTCACTGATCACCAATGTAAGGAACATTCTTCTCACTGATCACCAATGTAAGGAACATTCTTCCCACTGATCACCAATGTAAGGAACATTCTTCCCACTGATCACCAATGTAAGGAACATTCTTCCCACTGATCACCAATGTAGGGAACATTCTTCCCCCTGATCACCAATGTAAGGAACATTCTTCTCACTGATCACCAATGTAAGGAACATTCTTCCCACTGATCACCAATGTAAGGGACATTCTTCCCACTGATCACCAATGTAAGGAACATTCTTCCCACTGATCACCAATGTAAGGAACATTCTTCCCACTGATCACCAATGTAAGGAACATTCTTCCCACTGATCACCAATGTAAGGAACATTCTTGCCACTGATCACCAATGTAAGGAACATTCTTCCCACTGATCACCAATGTAAGGAGCATTCTTCCCACTGATCACCAATGTAAGGAACATTCTTCCCACTGATCACCAATGTAAGGAACATTCTTCCCACTGATCACCAATGTAAGGGACATTCTTCCCACTGATCACCAATGTAAGGAACATTCTTCCCACTGATCACCAATGTAAGGAACATTCTTCCCACTGATCACCAATGTAAGGAACATTCTTCTCACTGATCACCAATGTAAGGAACATTCTTCCCACTGATCACCAATGTAAGGAACATTCTTCTCACTGATCACCAATGTAAGGAACATTCTTCTCACTGATCACCAATGTAAGGAACATTCTTCCCACTGATCACCAATGTAAGGGACATTCTTCCCACTGATCACCAATGTAAGGAACATTCTTCCCACTGATCACCAATGTAAGGAACATTCTTCTCACTGATCACCAATGTAAGGAACATTCTTCCCACTGATCACCAATGTAAGGAACATTCTTCCCACTGATCACCAATATAAGGAACATTCTTCTCAAAGATCACCAATGTAAGGAACATTCTTCCCACTGATCACCAATGTAAGGAACATTCTTCCCACTGATCACCAATGTAAGGAACATTCTTCCCACTGATCACCAATGTAAGGAACATTCTTCCCACTGATCACCAATGTAAGGGACATTCTTCCCACTGATCACCAATGTAAGGAACATTCTTCCCACTGATCACCAATGTAAGGAACATTCTTCCCACTGATCACCAATGTAAGGAGCATTCTTCCCACTGATCACCAATGTAAGGAACATTCTTCCCACTGATCACCAATGTAAGGAACATTCTTCCCACTGATCACCAATGTAAGGAACATTCTTCTCACTGATCACCAATGTAAGGAACATTCTTCTCACTGATCACCAATGTAAGGGACATTCTTCCCACTGATCACCAATGTAAGGAACATTCTTCCCACTGATCACCAATGTAAGGAACATTCTTCCCACTGATCACCAATGTAAGGAACATTCTTCCCACTGATCACCAATGTAAGGAACATTCTTCTCACTGATCACCAATGTAAGGAACATTCTTCCCACTGATCACCAATGTAAGGAACATTCTTCCCACTGATCACCAATGTAGGGAACATTCTTCCCCCTGATCACCAATGTAAGGAACATTCTTCTCACTGATCACCAATGTAAGGAACATTCTTCCCACTGATCACCAATGTAAGGAACATTCTTGCCACTGATCACCAATGTAAGGAACATTCTTCCCACTGATCACCAATGTAAGGAACATTCTTCCCACTGATCACCAATGTAAGGAACATTCTTCCCACTGATCACCAATGTAAGGGACATTCTTCCCACTGATCACCAATGTAAGGAACATTCTTCTCACTGATCACCAATGTAAGGAACATTCTTCCCACTGATCACCAATGTAAGGGACATTCTTCCCACTGATCACCAATGTAAGGAACATTCTTCCCACTGATCACCAATGTAAGGAACATTCTTCTCACTGATCACCAATGTAAGGAACATTCTTCCCACTGATCACCAATGTAAGGAACATTCTTCCCACTGATCACCAATGTAAGGAACATTCTTCTCACTGATCACCAATGTAAGGAACATTCTTCTCACTGATCACCAATGTAAGGAACATTCTTCCCACTGACCACCAATGTAAGGGACATTCTTCTCACTGATCACCAATGTAAGGGACATTCTTCTCACTGACCACCAATGTAAGGAACATTCTTCTCACTGATCACCAATGTAAGGAACATTCTTCCCACTGATCACCAATGTAAGGGACATTCTTCCCACTGATCACCAATGTAAGGAACATTCTTCTCACTGATCACCAATGTGAGGGACATTCTTCCCACTGACCACCAATGTAAGGAACATTCTTCCCACTGATCAACAATGTAAGGAACATTCTTCTCACTGATCACCAATGTAAGGGACATTCTTCTCACTGATCACCAATGTAAGGAACATTCTTCTCACTGATCACCAATGTAAGGAACATTCTTCCCACTGATCACCAATGTAAGGGACATTCTTCTCACTGATCACCAATGTAAGGAACATTCTTCCCACTGATCACCAATGTAAGGGACATTCTTCTCACTGATCACCAATGTAAGGGACATTCTTCTCACTGATCACCAATGTAAGGAACATTCTTCTCACTGATCACCAATGTAAGGGACATTCTTCTCACTGATCACCAATGTAAGGAACATTCTTCCCACTGATCACCAATGTAAGGAACATTCTTCTCACTGATCACCAATGTAAGGGACATTCTTCTCACTGATCACCAATGTAAGGAACATTCTTCCCACTGATCACCAATGTAAGGGACATTCTTCTCACTGATCACCAATGTAAGGGACATTCTTCTCACTGATCACCAATGTAAGGAACATTCTTCTCACTGATCACCAATGTAAGGAACATTCTTCCCACTGATCACCAATGTAAGGGACATTCTTCTCACTGATCACCAATGTAAGGGACATTCTTCTCACTGATCACCAATGTAAGGAACATTCTTCCCCCTGATCACCAATGTAAGGAACATTCTTCCCACTGATCACCAATGTAAGGGACATTCTTCTCACTGATCACCAATGTAAGGAACATTCTTCCCACTGATCACCAATGTAAGGAGCATTCTTCCCACTGATCACCAATGTAAGGGACATTCTTCTCACTGATCACCAATGTAAGGAGCATTCTTTTCACTGATCACCAATGTAAGGGACATTCTTCTCACTGATCACCAATGTAAGGAACATTCTTCCCACTGATCACCAATGTAAGGAACATTCTTCTCACTGATCACCAATGTAAGGAACATTCTTCTCACTGATCACCAATATAAGGAACATTCTTCCCACTGATCACCAATGTAAGGAACATTCTTCTCACTGATCACCAATGTAAGGAACATTCTTCTCACTGATCACCAATGTAAGGAACATTCTTCTCACTGATCACCAATGTAAGGAACATTCTTCCCACTGATCACCAATGTAAGGGACATTCTTCTCACTGATCACCAATGTAAGGAACATTCTTCCCACTGATCACCAATGTAAGGAACATTCTTCTCACTGATCACCAATGTAAGGAACATTCTTCCCACTGATCACCAATGTAAGGAACATTCTTCTCACTGATCACCAATGTAAGGGGCATTCTTCCCACTGATCACCAATGTGAGGGACATTCTTCCCACTGACCACCAATGTAAGGAACATTCTTCTCACTGATCACCAATGTAAGGAACATTCTTCCCACTGACCACCAATGTAAGGGGCATTCTTCCCACTGATCACCAATGTGAGGGACATTCTTCCCACTGATCACCAATGTAAGGAACATTCTTCCCACTGACCACCAATGTAAGGAACATTCTTCTCACTGATCACCAATGTAACGGACATTCTTCCCACTGATCACCAATGTAAGGGACATTCTTCCCACTGATCACCAATATAAGGAACATTCTTCTCACTGATCACCAATGTAAGGAACATTCTTCTCACTGACCACCAATGTAAGGAACATTCTTCTCACTGATCACCAATGTAAGGAACATTCTTCCCACTGACCACCAATGTAAGGGGCATTCTTCCCACTGATCACCAATGTGAGGGACATTCTTCCCACTGATCACCAATGTAAGGAACATTCTTCCCACTGACCACCAATGTAAGGAACATTCTTCCCACTGATCACCAATGTAAGGGACATTCTTCCCACTGATCACCAATGTAAGGGACATTCTTCCCACTGATCACCAATATAAGGAACATTCTTCTCACTGATCACCAATGTAAGGAACATTCTTCCCACTGACCACCAATGTAAGGAACATTCTTCCCACTGATCACCAATGTAAGGAACATTCTTCCCACTGACCACCAATGTAAGGAACATTCTTCCCACTGATCACCAATGTAAGGAACATTCTTCCCACTGATCACCAATGTAAGGAACATTCTTCCCACTGATCACCAATGTAAGGAACATTCTTCCCACTGATCACCAATGTAAGGAACATTCTTCTCACTGATCACCAATGTAAGGAACATTCTTCCCACTGATCACCAATGTAAGGAACATTCTTCTCACTGATCACCAATGTAAGGAACATTCTTCCCACTGATCACCAATGTGAGGGACATTCTTCCCACTGACCACCAATGTAAGGGGCATTCTTCCCACTGATCACCAATGTAAGGAACATTCTTCCCACTGATCCCCAATGTAAGGAACATTCTTCCCACTGACCACCAATGTGAGCGACATTCTTCCCACTGACCACCAACGTAAGGGGCATTCTTCCCACTGATCACCAACGTAAGGAACATTCTTCCCACTGATCACCAATGTAAGGAACATTCTTCCCACTGATCACCAATGTAAGGAACATTCTTCCCACTGACCACCAATGTGAGGGACATTCTTCCCACTGACCACCAATGTAAGGGGCATTCTTCCCACTGACCACCAATGTAAGGGGCATTCTTCCCACTGATCACCAATGTAAGGAACATTCTTCCCACTGATCACCAATGTAAGGAACATTCTTCCCACTGATCACCAATGTAAGGGACATTCTTCCCACTGATCACCAATGTAAGGAGCATTCTTCCCACTGATCACCAATGTAAGGAGCATTCTTCCCACTGATCACCAATGTAAGGAACATTCTTCTCACTGACCACCAATGTAAGGAACATTCTTCCCACTGACCACCAATGTAAGGGGCATTCTTCTCACTGACCACCAATGTAAGGGGCATTCTTCCCACTGACCACCAATGTAAGGAGCATTCTTCCCACTGATCACCAATGTAAGGGGCATTCTTCTCACTGACCACCAATGTAAGGGACATTCTTCCCACTGATCACCAATGTAAGGAACATTCTTCTCACTGATCACCAATGTAAGGAACATTCTTCCCACTGATCACCAATGTAAGGAACATTCTTCCCACTGATCACCAATGTAAGGAACATTCTTCCCACTGATCACCAATGTAAGGAACATTCTTCCCACTGATCACCAATGTAAGGAACATTCTTCCCACTGATCACCAATGTAAGGAACATTCTCCCCACTGATCACCAATGTAAGGAACATTCTTCCCACTGATCACCAATGTAAGGAACATTCTCCCCACTGATCACCAATGTAAGGGACATTCTTCCCACTGATCACCAATGTAAGGAACATTCTTCCCACTGATCACCAATGTAAGGAACATTCTTCCCACTGATCACCAATGTAAGGGGCATTCTTCCCACTGATCACCAATGTAAGGAACATTCTTCCCACTGATCACCAATGTAAGGAACATTCTTCTCACTGATCACCAATGTAAGGGACATTCTTCCCACTGACCACCAATGTAAGGAACATTCTTCCCACTGATCACCAATGTAAGGAACATTCTTCCCACTGATCACCAATGTAAGGAACATTCTTCCCACTGATCACCAATGTAAGGAACATTCTTCTCACTGATCACCAATGTAAGGAACATTCTTCTCACTGATCACCAATGTAAGGAACATTCTTCTCACTGATCACCAATGTAAGGAACATTCTTCCCACTGATCACCAATGTAAGGGGCATTCTTCCCACTGATCACCAATGTAAGGAACATTCTTCTCACTGATCACCAATGTAAGGAACATTCTTCCCACTGATCACCAATGTAAGGAACATTCTTCCCACTGATCACCAATGTAAGGAACATTCTTCTCACTGATCACCAATGTAAGGAACATTCTTCCCACTGATCACCAATGTAAGGAACATTCTTCTCACTGATCACCAATGTAAGGGACATTCTTCTCACTGATCACCAATGTAAGGAACATTCTTCACACTGATCACCAATGTAAGGAACATTCTTCTCACTGATCACCAATGTAAGGAACATTCTTCCCACTGATCACCAATGTAAGGAACATTCTTCCCACTGATCACCAATATAAGGAACATTCTTCTCAAAGATCACCAATGTAAGGAACATTCTTCCCACTGATCACCAATGTAGGGAACATTCTTCTCACTGACCACCAATGTAAGGAACATTCTTCTCACTGATCACCAATGTAAGGAACATTCTTCTCACTGACCACCAATGTAAGGAACATTCTTCTCACTGACCACCAATGTAAGGAACATTCTTCTCACTGACCACCAATGTAAGGAACATTCTTCTCACTGATCACCAATGTAAGGAACATTCTTCTCACTGATCACCAATGTAAGGGACATTCTTCTCACTGATCACCAATGTAAGGAGCATTCTTCTCACTGATCACCAATGTAAGGAACATTCTTCCCACTGATCACCAATGTAAGGAACATTCTCCCCACTGATCACCAATGTAAGGAACATTCTCCCCACTGATCACCAATGTGAGGGACATTCTTCCCACTGATCACCAATGTAAGGAACATTCTTCCCACTGATCACCAATGTAAGGAACATTCTCCCCACTGATCACCAATGTAAGGAACATTCTCCCCACTGATCACCAATGTGAGGGACATTCTTCCCACTGACCACCAATGTAAGGAACATTCTTCCCACTGATCACCAATGTAAGGAACATTCTTCTCACTGATCACCAATGTAAGGGACATTCTTCTCACTGATCACCAATGTAAGGGGCATTCTTCTCACTGATCACCAATGTAAGGAACATTCTTCTCACTGATCACCAATGTAAGGGACATTCTTCCCACTGATCACCAATGTAAGGAACATTCTTCTCACTGATCACCAATGTAAGGGACATTCTTCCCACTGATCACCAATGTAAGGAACATTCTTCTCACTGATCACCAATGTAAAGACATTCTTCTCACTGATCACCAATGTAAGGAACATTCTTCTCACTGATCACCAATGTAAGGAACATTCTTCTCACTGATCACCAATGTAAGGAACATTCTTCTCACTGATCACCAATGTAAGGAACATTCTTCCCACTGATCACCAATGTAAGGAGCATTCTTCCCACTGATCACCAATGTAAGGAACATTCTTCTCACTGATCACCAATGTAAGGAGCATTCTTCTCACTGATCACCAATGTAAGGAACATTCTTCTCACTGATCACCAATGTAAGGAGCATTCTTCTCACTGATCACCAATGTAAGGAACATTCTTCCCACTGATCACCAATGTAAGGAACATTCTTCCCACTGATCACCAATATAAGGAACATTCTTCTCACTGATCACCAATGTAAGGAACATTCTTCTCACTGATCACCAATGTAAGGAACATTCTTCTCACTGATCACCAATGTAAGGAACATTCTTCCCACTGATCACCAATGTAAGGGGCATTCTTCCCACTGATCACCAATGTAAGGAACATTCTTCTCACTGATCACCAATGTAAGGAGCATTCTTCTCACTGATCACCAATGTAAGGAACATTCTTCTCACTGATCACCAATGTAAGGAGCATTCTTCCCACTGACCACCAATGTAAGGAACATTCTCCCCACTGATCACCAATGTAAGGAACATTCTCCCCACTGATCACCAATGTGAGGGACATTCTTCCCACTGACCACCAATGTAAGGAACATTCTTCCCACTGATCACCAATGTAAGGAACATTCTTCTCACTGATCACCAATGTAAGGGACATTCTTCTCACTGATCACCAATGTAAGGGACATTCTTCTCACTGATCACCAATGTAAGGGGCATTCTTCTCACTGATCACCAATGTAAGGAACATTCTTCTCACTGATCACCAATGTAAGGGACATTCTTCCCACTGATCACCAATGTAAGGAACATTCTTCTCACTGATCACCAATGTAAAGACATTCTTCCCACTGATCACCAATGTAAGGAACATTCTTCTCACTGATCACCAATGTAAGGAACATTCTTCTCACTGATCACCAATGTAAGGAACATTCTTCTCACTGATCACCAATGTAAGGAACATTCTTCCCTCTGATCACCAATGTAAGGAGCATTCTTCCCACTGATCACCAATGTAAGGAACATTCTTCTCACTGATCACCAATGTAAGGAGCATTCTTCTCACTGATCACCAATGTAAGGAACATTCTTCTCACTGATCACCAATGTAAGGAGCATTCTTCTCACTGATCACCAATGTAAGGAACATTCTTCCCACTGATCACCAATGTAAGGAACATTCTTCCCACTGATCACCAATATAAGGAACATTCTTCTCACTGATCACCAATGTAAGGGACATTCTTCTCACTGATCACCAATATAAGGGACATTCTTCTCACTGATCACCAATGTAAGGAACATTCTTCTCACTGATCACCAATGTAAGGAGCATTCTTCTCACTGATCACCAATGTAAGGAACATTCTTCCCACTGATCACCAATGTAAGGAACATTCTTCCCACTGATCACCAATGTAAGGAACATTCTTCTCACTGATCACCAATGTAAGGGACATTCTTCTCACTGATCACCAATGTAAGGAACATTCTTCTCACTGATCACCAATGTAAGGAACATTCTTCCCACTGATCACCAATGTAAGGGACATTCTTCTCACTGATCACCAATGTAAGGAACATTCTTCCCACTGATCACCAATGTAAGGAACATTCTTCTCACTGATCACCAATGTAAGGAACATTCTTCTCACTGATCACCAATGTAAGGAACATTCTTCCCACTGATCACCAATGTAAGGAACATTCTTCCCACTGATCACCAATGTAAGGAACATTCTTCTCACTGATCACCAATGTAAGGAACATTCTTCCCACTGATCACCAATGTAAGGGGCATTCTTCCCACTGATCACCAATGTGAGGGACATTCTTCCCACTGACCACCAATGTAAGGAACATTCTTCTCACTGATCACCAATGTAAGGAACATTCTTCCCACTGACCACCAATGTAAGGGGCATTCTTCCCACTGATCACCAATGTGAGGGACATTCTTCCCACTGATCACCAATGTAAGGAACATTCTTCCCACTGACCACCAATGTAAGGAACATTCTTCTCACTGATCACCAATGTAACGGACATTCTTCCCACTGATCCCCAATGTAAGGGACATTCTTCCCACTGATCACCAATATAAGGAACATTCTTCTCACTGACCACCAATGTAAGGAACATTCTTCTCACTGATCACCAATGTAAGGAACATTCTTCTCACTGATCACCAATGTAAGGAACATTCTTCTCACTGATCACCAATGTAAGGAACATTCTTCTCACTGATCACCAATGTAAGGAACATTCTTCCCACTGACCACCAATGTAAGGGGCATTCTTCCCACTGATCACCAATGTGAGGGACATTCTTCCCACTGATCACCAATGTAAGGAACATTCTTCCCACTGACCACCAATGTAAGGAACATTCTTCCCACTGATCACCAATGTAAGGGACATTCTTCTCACTGATCACCAATGTAAGGAACATTCTTCCCACTGATCACCAATGTAAGGAACATTCTTCCCACTGATCACCAATGTAAGGGACATTCTTCCCACTGATCACCAATATAAGGAACATTCTTCTCACTGATCACCAATGTAAGGAACATTCTTCCCACTGACCACCAATGTAAGGAACATTCTTCCCACTGATCACCAATGTAAGGAACATTCTTCCCACTGATCACCAATGTAAGGGACATTCTTCCCACTGATCACCAATATAAGGAACATTCTTCTCACTGATCACCAATGTAAGGAACATTCTTCCCACTGACCACCAATGTAAGGAACATTCTTCCCACTGATCACCAATGTAAGGAACATTCTTCCCACTGATCACCAATGTAAGGAACATTCTTCCCACTGATCACCAATGTAAGGAACATTCTTCTCACTGATCACCAATGTAAGGAACATTCTTCCCACTGATCACCAATGTAAGGAGCATTCTTCCCACTGACCACCAATGTAAGGAACATTCTTCTCACTGATCACCAATGTAAGGAACATTCTTCCCACTGATCACCAATGTGAGGGACATTCTTCCCACTGACCACCAATGTAAGGGGCATTCTTCCCACTGATCACCAATGTAAGGAACATTCTTCCCACTGATCCCCAATGTAAGGAACATTCTTCCCACTGACCACCAATGTGAGGGACATTCTTCCCACTGACCACCAACGTAAGGGGCATTCTTCCCACTGATCACCAATGTAAGGAACATTCTTCCCACTGATCACCAATGTAAGGAACATTCTTCCCACTGACCACCAATGTGAGGGACATTCTTCCCACTGACCACCAATGTAAGGGGCATTCTTCCCACTGACCACCAATGTAAGGGGCATTCTTCCCACTGATCACCAATGTAAGGAACATTCTTCCCACTGATCACCAATGTAAGGAACATTCTTCCCACTGATCACCAATGTAAGGAGCATTCTTCCCACTGATCACCAATGTAAGGAACATTCTTCTCACTGATCACCAATGTAAGGGACATTCTTCCCACTGATCACCAATGTAAGGAACATTCTTCCCACTGATCACCAATGTAAGGAACATTCTTCCCACTGATCACCAATGTAAGGAACATTCTCCCCACTGATCACCAATGTAAGGAACATTCTTCCCACTGATCACCAATGTAAGGAACATTCTCCCCACTGATCACCAATGTAAGGGACATTCTTCCCACTGACCACCAATGTAAGGAACATTCTTCCCACTGATCACCAATGTAAGGAACATTCTTCCCACTGATCACCAATGTAAGGAACATTCTTCCCACTGATCACCAATGTAAGGAACATTCTTCTCACTGATCACCAATGTAAGGAACATTCTTCTCACTGATCACCAATGTAAGGAACATTCTTCTCACTGATCACCAATGTAAGGAACATTCTTCCCACTGATCACCAATGTAAGGGGCATTCTTCCCACTGATCACCAATGTAAGGAACATTCTTCTCACTGATCACCAATGTAAGGAACATTCTTCCCACTGATCACCAATGTAAGGAACATTCTTCCCACTGATCACCAATGTAAGGAACATTCTTCTCACTGATCACCAATGTAAGGAACATTCTTCCCACTGATCACCAATGTAAGGAACATTCTTCTCACTGATCACCAATGTAAGGGACATTCTTCTCACTGATCACCAATGTAAGGAACATTCTTCCCACTGATCACCAATGTAAGGAACATTCTTCTCACTGATCGCCAATGTAAGGAACATTCTTCCCACTGATCACCAATGTAAGGGACATTCTTCTCACTGATCACCAATGTAAGGAGCATTCTTCTCACTGATCACCAATGTAAGGAACATTCTTCCCACTGATCACCAATGTAAGGAACATTCTTCTCACTGATCACCAATGTGAGGGACATTCTTCCCACTGACCACCAATGTAAGGAACATTCTCCCCACTGATCACCAATGTAAGGAACATTCTCCCCACTGATCACCAATGTGAGGGACATTCTTCCCACTGACCACCAATGTAAGGAACATTCTTCCCACTGATCACCAATGTAAGGAACATTCTTCCCACTGATCACCAATGTAAGGAACATTCTTCTCACTGATCACCAATGTAAGGAACATTCTTCTCACTGATCACCAATGTAAGGAACATTCTTCTCACTGATCACCAATGTAAGGAACATTCTTCCCACTGATCACCAATGTAAGGAACATTCTTCTCACTGATCACCAATGTAAAGACATTCTTCCCACTGATCACCAATGTAAGGAACATTCTTCTCACTGATCACCAATGTAAGGAACATTCTTCTCACTGATCACCAATGTAAGGAACATTCTTCTCACTGATCACCAATGTAAGGAACATTCTTCCCACTGATCACCAATGTAAGGAGCATTCTTCCCACTGATCACCAATGTAAGGAACATTCTTCTCACTGATCACCAATGTAAGGAGCATTCTTCCCACTGATCACCAATGTAAGGAACATTCTTCTCACTGATCACCAATGTAAGGAGCATTCTTCTCACTGATCACCAATGTAAGGAACATTCTTCCCACTGATCACCAATGTAAGGAACATTCTTCCCACTGATCACCAATATAAGGAACATTCTTCTCACTGATCACCAATGTAAGGGACATTCTTCTCACTGATCACCAATATAAGGGACATTCTTCTCACTGATCACCAATGTAAGGAACATTCTTCTCACTGATCACCAATGTAAGGAGCATTCTTCTCACTGATCACCAATGTAAGGAACATTCTTCCCACTGATCACCAATGTAAGGAACATTCTTCCCACTGATCACCAATGTAAGGAACATTCTTCTCACTGATCACCAATGTAAGAGACATTCTTCCCACTGATCACCAATGTAAGGAACATTCTTCTCACTGATCACCAATGTAAGGAACATTCTTCCCACTGATCACCAATGTAAGGAACATTCTTCTCACTGATCACCAATGTAAGGGACATTCTTCCCACTGATCACCAATGTAAGGGGCATTCTTCTCACTGATCACCAATGTAAGGAACATTCTTCTCACTGATCACCAATGTAAGGAACATTCTTCTCACTGATCACCAATGTAAGGAACATTCTTCTCACTGATCACCAATGTAAGGAGCATTCTTCTCACTGATCACCAATGTAAGGAACATTCTTCCCACTGATCACCAATGTAAGGAACATTCTTCTCACTGATCACCAATGTAGGGAACATTCTTCCCACTGATCACCAATGTAAGGAACATTCTCCCCACTGATCACCAATGTAAGGAACATTCTCCCCACTGATCACCAATGTAAGGAACATTCTTCTCACTGATCACCAATGTAAGGAGCATTTTTCTCACTGATCACCAATGTAAGGAACATTCTTCCCACTGATCACCAATGTAAGGAACATTCTTCTCACTGATCACCAATGTAGGGAACATTCTTCCCACTGATCACCAATGTAAGGAACATTCTCCCCACTGATCACCAATGTAAGGAACATTCTTCTCACTGATCACCAATGTAAGGAACATTCTTCCCACTGATCACCAATGTAAGGAACATTCTTCCCACTGATCACCAATATAAGGAACATTCTTCTCAAAGATCACCAATGTAAGGAACATTCTTCCCACTTATCACCAATGTAAGGAACATTCTTCCCACTGATCACCAATGTAAGGGACATTCTTCCCACTGATCACCAATGTAAGGAACATTCTTCCCACTGATCACCAATGTAAGGAACATTCTTCCCACTGATCACCAATGTAAGGAGCATTCTTCCCACTGATCACCAATGTAAGGAACATTCTTCCCACTGATCACCAATGTAAGGAACATTCTTCCCACTGATCACCAATGTAAGGAACATTCTTCCCACTGATCACCAATGTAAGGAACATTCTTCCCACTGATCACCAATGTAAGGAACATTCTTCCCACTGATCACCAATGTAAGGAACATTCTTCTCACTGATCACCAATGTAAGGAACATTCTTCCCACTGATCACCAATGTAAGGAACATTCTTCTCACTGATCACCAATGTAAGGAACATTCTTCCCACTGACCACCAATGTAAGGAACATTCTTCTCACTGATCACCAATGTAAGGGACATTCTTCTCACTGACCACCAATGTAAGGAACATTCTTCTCACTGATCACCAATGTAAGGGACATTCTTCTCACTGACCACCAATGTAAGGAACATTCTTCTCACTGATCACCAATGTAAGGAACATTCTTCTCACTGATCACCAATGTAAGGAACATTCTTCCCACTGATCACCAATGTAAGGGACATTCTTCCCACTGATCACCAATGTAAGGAACATTCTTCTCACTGATCACCAATGTGAGGGACATTCTTCCCACTGACCACCAATGTAAGGAACATTCTTCCCACTGATCACCAATGTAAGGAACATTCTTCTCACTGATCACCAATGTAAGGGACATTCTTCTCACTGATCACCAATGTAAGGAACATTCTTCTCACTGATCACCAATGTGAGGGACATTCTTCTCACTGATCACCAATGTAAGGAACATTCTTCCCACTGATCACCAATGTAAGGAACATTCTTCTCACTGATCACCAATGTAAGGAACATTCTTCTCACTGATCACCAATGTAAGGAACATTCTTCTCACTGATCACCAATGTGAGGGACATTCTTCTCACTGATCACCAATGTAAGGAACATTCTTCCCACTGATCACCAATGTAAGGAACATTCTTCTCACTGATCACCAATGTAAGGGACATTCTTCTCACTGATCACCAATGTAAGGAACATTCTTCCCACTGATCACCAATGTAAGGAACATTCTTCTCACTGATCACCAATGTAAGGGACATTCTTCTCACTGATCACCAATGTAAGGGACATTCTTCTCACTGATCACCAATGTAAGGGACATTCTTCTCACTGATCACCAATGTAAGGAACATTCTTCTCACTGATCACCAATGTAAGGAACATTCTTCTCACTGATCACCAATGTGAGGGACATTCTTCTCACTGATCACCAATGTAAGGAACATTCTTCCCACTGATCACCAATGTAAGGAACATTCTTCTCACTGATCACCAATGTAAGGGACATTCTTCTCACTGATCACCAATGTAAGGAACATTCTTCCCACTGACCACCAATGTAAGGAACATTCTTCTCACTGATCACCAATGTAAGGAACATTCTTCTCACTGATCACCAATGTAAGGAACATTCTTCCCACTGATCACCAATGTAAGGGACATTCTTCTCACTGATCACCAATGTAAGGAACATTCTTCCCACTGATCACCAATGTAAGGAACATTCTTCCCACTGATCACCAATGTAAGGAACATTCTTCTCACTGATCACCAATGTAAGGAACATTCTTCCCACTGATCACCAATGTAAGGAACATTCTTCTCACTGATCACCAATGTAAGGGGCATTCTTCCCACTGATCACCAATGTGAGGGACATTCTTCCCACTGACCACCAATGTAAGGAACATTCTTCTCACTGATCACCAATGTAAGGAACATTCTTCCCACTGACCACCAATGTAAGGGGCATTCTTCCCACTGATCACCAATGTAAGGGACATTCTTCTCACTGATCACCAATGTAAGGAACATTCTTCTCACTGATCACCAATGTAACGGACATTCTTCCCACTGATCACCAATATAAGGAACATTCTTCTCACTGATCACCAATGTAAGGAACATTCTTCCCACTGACCACCAATGTAAGGGGCATTCTTCCCACTGATCACCAATGTGAGGGACATTCTTCCCACTGACCACCAATGTAAGGAACATTCTTCTCACTGATCACCAATGTAAGGAACATTCTTCCCACTGACCACCAATGTAAGGGGCATTCTTCCCACTGATCACCAATGTAAGGAACATTCTTCTCACTGATCACCAATGTAACGGACATTCTTCCCACTGATCACCAATGTAAGGAACATTCTTCCCACTGATCACCAATGTAAGGGACATTCTTCCCACTGATCACCAATGTAAGGGGCATTCTTCCCACTGATCACCAATGTAAGGAACATTCTTCTCACTGATCACCAATGTAAGGAACATTCTTCCCACTGACCACCAATGTAAGGGGCATTCTTCCCACTGATCACCAATGTAAGGGACATTCTTCCCACTGATCACCAATGTAAGGAACATTCTTCCCACTGATCACCAATGTAAGGAACATTCTTCTCACTGATCACCAATGTAACGGACATTCTTCCCACTGATCACCAATATAAGGAACATTCTTCCCACTGACCACCAATGTAAGGAACATTCTTCCCACTGATCACCAATGTAAGGAACATTCTTCCCACTGATCACCAATGTAAGGAACATTCTTCTCACTGATCACCAATGTAAGGAACATTCTTCTCACTGATCACCAATGTAAGGGACATTCTTCCCACTGATCCCCAATGTAAGGAACATTCTTCCCACTGATCCCCAATGTAAGGAACATTCTTCTCACTGATCACCAATGTAAGGGACATTCTTCCCACTGATCACCAATATAAGGAACATTCTTCTCACTGATCACCAATGTAAGGAACATTCTTCCCACTGACCACCAATGTAAGGAACATTCTTCCCACTGATCACCAATGTAAGGAACATTCTTCCCACTGATCACCAATGTAAGGAACATTCTTCCCACTGATCACCAATGTAAGGAACATTCTTCTCACTGATCACCAATGTAAGGAACATTCTTCCCACTGATCACCAATGTAAGGAACATTCTTCTCACTGATCACCAATGTAAGGAACATTCTTCCCACTGATCACCAATGTGAGGGACATTCTTCCCACTGACCACCAACGTAAGGGGCATTCTTCCCACTGATCACCAACGTAAGGAACATTCTTCCCACTGATCACCAATGTAAGGAACATTCTTCCCACTGATCACCAATGTAAGGAACATTCTTCCCACTGATCACCAATGTGAGGGACATTCTTCCCACTGATCACCAATGTAAGGAACATTCTTCCCACTGACCACCAATGTGAGGGACATTCTTCCCACTGACCACCAATGTAAGGGGCATTCTTCCCACTGACCACCAATGTAAGGGGCATTCTTCTCACTGATCACCAATGTAAGGAACATTCTTCCCACTGATCACCAATGTAAGGAACATTCTTCCCACTGATCACCAATG
This sequence comes from Rana muscosa, assembly GCA_029206835.1. Classification (NCBI taxonomy): domain Eukaryota; kingdom Metazoa; phylum Chordata; class Amphibia; order Anura; family Ranidae; genus Rana; species Rana muscosa. Next base: position 394,333,004 of record CM055118.1, read on the forward strand.
TAAGGGACATTCTTCCCACTGATCACCAATGTAAGGAGCATTCTTCCCACTGATCACCAATGTAAGGAACATTCTTCCCACTGATCACCAATGTAAGGAACATTCTTCTCACTGACCACCAATGTAAGGAGCATTCTTCCCACTGATCACCAATGTAAGGAACATTCTTCTCACTGACCACCAATGTAAGGAACATTCTTCCCACTGATCACCAATGTAAGGAACATTCTTCTCACTGACCACCAATGTAAGGGACATTCTTCCCACTGATCACCAATGTAAGGAACATTCTTCCCACTGATCACCAATGTAAGGAACATTCTCCCCACTGATCACCAATGTAAGGAACATTCTTCCCACTGATCACCAATGTAAGGAACATTCTTCTCACTGATCACCAATGTAAGGGACATTCTTCCCACTGACCACCAATGTAAGGAACATTCTTCCCACTGATCACCAATGTAAGGAACATTCTTCCCACTGATCACCAATGTAAGGAACATTCTTCCCACTGATCACCAATGTAAGGAACATTCTTCCCACTGATCACCAATGTAGGGAACATTCTTCTCACTGACCACCAATGTAAGGAACATTCTTCTCACTGATCACCAATGTAAGGAACATTCTTCTCACTGACCACCAATGTAAGGAACATTCTTCTCACTGACCACCAATGTAAGGAACATTCTTCTCACTGATCACCAATGTAAGGAACATTCTTCTCACTGATCACCAATGTAAGGAACATTCTTCCCACTGATCACCAATGTAAGGGACATTCTTCCCACTGACCACCAATGTGAGGGACATTCTTCCCACTGACCACCAATGTAAGGAACATTCTCCCCACTGATCACCAATGTAAGGAACATTCTCCCCACTGATCACCAATGTAAGGAACATTCTTCCCACTGATCACCAATGTAAGGAACATTCTCCCCACTGATCACCAATGTAAGGAACATTCTTCCCACTGATCACCAATGTAAGGAACATTCTTCCCACTGACCACCAATGTGAGGGACATTCTTCCCACTGACCACCAATGTAAGGAACATTCTCCCCACTGATCACCAATGTAAGGAACATTCTTCCCACTGATCACCAATGTAAGGAACATTCTTCTCACTGACCACCAATGTAAGGAACATTCTGCTCACTGACCACCAATGTAAGGAACATTCTTCTCACTGATCACCAATGTAAGGAACATTCTTCCCACTGACCACCAATGTGAGGGACATTCTTCCCACTGACCACCAATGTAAGGAACATTCTCCCCACTGATCACCAATGTAAGGAACATTCTTCCCACTGATCACCAATGTAAGGAGCATTCTTCTCACTGATCACCAATGTAAGGAACATTCTTCCCACTGATCACCAATGTAAGGAACATTCTTCCCACTGATCACCAATGTAAGGAACATTCTTCTCACTGATCACCAATGTAAGGAGCATTCTTCTCACTGATCACCAATGTAAGGAACATTCTTCCCACTGATCACCAATGTAAGGAACATTCTTCTCACTGATCACCAATGTAAGGGACATTCTTCTCACTGATCACCAATGTAAGGAACATTCTTCTCACTGATCACCAATGTAAGGAGCATTCTTCTCACTGATCACCAATGTAAGGAACATTCTTCCCACTGATCACCAATGTAAGGAACATTCTTCTCACTGATCACCAATGTAGGGAACATTCTTCCCACTGATCACCAATGTAAGGAACATTCTCCCCACTGATCACCAATGTAAGGAACATTCTTCTCACTGATCACCAATGTAAGGAACATTCTCCCCACTGATCACCAATGTAAGGAACATTCTTCCCACTGATCACCAATGTAGGGAACATTCTTCTCACTGATCACCAATGTAAGGGACATTCTTCTCACTGATCACCAATGTAGGGAACATTCTTCCCACTGATCACCAATGTAAGGAACATTCTTCCCACTGATCACCAATGTAGGGAACATTCTTCTCACTGATCACCAATGTAAGGGACATTCTTCCCACTGATCACCAATGTAAGGGACATTCTTCCCACTGATCACCAATGTAAGGGACATTCTTCCCACTGATCACCAATGTAAGGAACATTCTTCTCACTGATCACCAATGTAAGGAACATTCTTCCCACTGATCACCAATGTAAGGAACATTCTTCCCACTGATCACCAATGTAAGGGACATTCTTCTCACTGATCACCAATGTAAGGAACATTCTTCTCACTGATCACCAATGTAAGGGACATTCTTCCCACTGATCACCAATGTAAGGAACATTCTTCCCACTGATCACCAATGTAAGGAGCATTCTTCCCACTGATCACCAATGTAAGGGACATTCTTCCCACTGATCACCAATGTAAGGAACATTCTTCCCACTGATCACCAATGTAAGGAACATTCTTCTCACTGATCACCAATGTAAGGAACATTCTTCTCACTGATCACCAATGTAAGGAACATTCTTCTCACTGATCACCAATGTAAGGAACATTCTTCCCACTGATCACCAATGTAAGGAACATTCTTCTCACTGATCACCAATGTAAGGGACATTCTTCTCACTGATCACCAACGTAAGGAACATTCTTCCCACTGATCACCAATGTAAGGAGCATTCTTCCCACTGATCACCAATGTAAGGGACATTCTTCTCACTGATCACCAATGTAAGGAACATTCTTCTCACTGATCACCAATGTAAGGAACATTCTTCCCACTGATCACCAATGTAAGGAACATTCTTCCCACTGATCACCAATGTAAGGAACATTCTTCCCACTGATCACCAATGTAAGGAACATTCTTCTCACTGATCACCAATGTAAGGAACATTCTTCTCACTGACCACCAATGTGAGGAACATTCTTCTCACTGATCACCAATGTAAGGGACATTCTTCCCACTGACCACCAATGTAAGGAACATTCTTCCCACTGATCACCAATGTAAGGAACATTCTTCTCACTGATCACCAATGTAAGGGACATTCTTCTCACTGATCACCAATGTAAGGAGCATTCTTCTCACTGATCACCAATGTAAGGAACATTCTTCTCACTGATCACCAATGTAAGGAACATTCTTCTCACTGATCACCAATGTAAGGAACATTCTTCCCACTGATCACCAATGTAAGGAACATTCTTCCCACTGATCACCAATGTAAGGAACATTCTTCCCACTGATCACCAATATAAGGAACATTCTTCTCAAAGATCACCAATGTAAGGAACATTCTTCCCACTGATCACCAATGTAGGGAACATTCTTCTCACTGACCACCAATGTAAGGAACATTCTTCTCACTGATCACCAATGTAAGGGACATTCTTCTCACTGATCACCAATGTAAGGAACATTCTCCCCACTGATCACCAATGTAAGGAACATTCTCCCCACTGATCACCAATGTAAGGAACATTCTTCCCACTGATCACCAATGTAAGGAACATTCTCCCCACTGATCACCAATGTAAGGAACATTCTTCCCACTGATCACCAATGTAAGGAACATTCTCCCCACTGATCACCAATGTAAGGAACATTCTTCCCACTGATCACCAATGTGAGGGACATTCTTCCCACTGACCACCAATGTAAGGAACATTCTTCCCACTGATCACCAATGTAAGGAACATTCTTCCCACTGATCACCAATGTAAGGAACATTCTTCCCACTGATCACCAATGTAAGGAACATTCTTCCCACTGATCACCAATGTAAGGAACATTCTTCCCACTGATCACCAATGTAAGGAACATTCTTCTCACTGACCACCAATGTAAGGGGCATTCTTCCCACTGATCACCAATGTAAGGGACATTCTTCCCACTGATCACCAATGTAAGGGACATTCTTCTCACTGATCACCAATGTAAGGAACATTCTTCCCACTGATCACCAATGTAAGGGACATTCTTCCCACTGATCACCAATGTAAGGACCATTCTTCCCACTGATCACCAATGGAAGAAACATTCTTCCCACTGACCATAAATGTAAGGAACATTCTTCCCACTAGCCACCAATGTAAGGGGCATTCTTCCTACTGACCACCAATGTAAGGGACATTCTTTTCACTGACCACCAACGTAAGGGACATTCTTCCCACTGATCACCAATGTAAGGAACATTCTTCTCACTGATCACCAATGTAAGAAACATTCTTCCCACTGACCTCCAATGTAAGGAACATTCTTCTCACTGATCACCAATGTAAGGAACATTCTTCTCACTGATAACCAATGTAAGGAACATTCTGCTCACTGATCACCAATGTAAGGAACATTCTTCCCACTGATCACCAATGTAAGGAACATTCTTCCCACTGATCACCAATGTAAGGAGCATTCTTCTCACTGATCACCAATGTAAGGGACATTCTTCCCACTGATCACCAATGTAAGGGGCATTCTTCCCACTGATCACCAATGTAAGGAACATTCTTCCCACTGATCACCAATGTAAGGAACATTCTTCTCACTGATCACCAATGTAAGGAACATTCTTCTCACTGATCACCAATGTAAGGAACATTCTTCTCACTGATCACCAATGTAAGGAACATTCTTCTCACTGATCACCAATGTAAGGAGCATTCTTTCCACTGATCACCAATGTAAGGAGCATTCTTCTCACTGATCACCAATGTAAGGAACATTCTTCCCACTGATCACCAATGTAAGGGACATTCTTCCCACTGATCACCAATGTAAGGAACATTCTTCCCACTGATCACCAATGTAAGGAGCATTCTTCTCACTGATCACCAATGTAAGGAACATTCTTCCCACTGATCACCAATGTAAGGAACATTCTTCCCACTGATCACCAATGTAAGGAACATTCTTCCCACTGATCACCAATGTAAGGGACATTCTTCCCACTGATCACCAATGTAAGGAACATTCTTCTCACTGATCACCAATGTAAGGAACATTCTTCTCACTGATCACCAATGTAAGGAACATTCTTCTCACTGATCACCAATTTAAGGAACATTCTTCTCACTGATCACCAATGTAAGGAACATTCTTCCCACTGATCACCAATGTAAGGAACATTCTTCCCACTGATCACCAATGTAAGGAACATTCTTCTCACTGATCACCAATGTAAGGAACATTCTTCTCACTGATCACCAATGTAAGGAGCATTCTTCTCACTGATCACCAATGTAAGGAACATTCTTCCCACTGATCACCAATGTAAGGAGCATTCTTCTCACTGATCACCAATGTAAGGAACATTCTTCTCACTGATCACCAATGTAAGGGACATTCTTCCCACTGATCACCAATGTAAGGAGCATTCTTCTCACTGATCACCAATGTAAGGGACATTCTTCCCACTGATCACCAATGTAAGGGACATTCTTCCCAATTTTTCTTTATTAAAGGTCTTGCAATCAATAAGCATAAAAACAATATATATACATATTTACATAAAAATGAAAATAAATATAGCAAATCTGCTCTCAAACAAAAAGGACTTTACAGCAAAAGCAAAAATCATGTCATTACTGGAAAATAAATCTCACTACAACTCACACCAACACAGAAGAAGAAAAGAGCTCCTCACCCAGAGATGGGCAGATCACCAAAGGCAGGTCTGATATGCCATCAGGATGATTGGGGGAGTCGTTTCTTAACCCTCACCACACTCTCATCCCCAGAGACAGCTCTCTTCAGACTGCGTGACTCCCCCTCATCCATAGATGATAAAGAGAAAGATATATCTGACATTTCATCACCCGACAGAACAGAAAAGGTGTTGCCAAGAGGAACCCCTCCTGGGTCCGACTCTGAGGAAGAAATGATCGCTTTCCTTGTCTTCCTCTTCTTTTTTTTCTTCCTCCTAATCTTCTCCCACCCCTCATCATCCGAATCCCCATCAACAGAGCGTGAGACATGGGGTATGGACACCCTTCCATCAGCCCCACCCCCCTCCAGCACCCCCACATTCCCCTGACCACGCTTGCGCTGCAGAGGGGCAGGGACTGGAGGCTGAGTGGGAAGATCCGCTAAACCTGCCCCCCCAGCAGCTTCCGCCAGTCTGGAGGATCTACGTACCACAGGAGGGACAGACTCAGGGACCACATTACGAGGGGAAACGGAAACAGATGTAACAGACACAGGAGGGACAGACTCAGGGACCACATTACGAGGGGAAATGGAAACAGATGTCACAGACACAGGAGGGACAGACTCAGGGACCACATCACTAGGGGAAACAGAATCAGAAACAACAGATGTCACAGACACAGGAGGGACAGACTCGGGGACCACATCACTAGGGGAAACTGAATCAGAAACAACAGATGTCACAGACACAGGAGGGACAGACTCGGGGACCACATCACTAGGGGAAATGGAAACAGATGTCACAGACACAGGAGGGACAGACTCAGGGACCACATCACTTGGGGAAACAGAATCAGAAACAACAGATGTCACAGACACAGGAGGGACAGACTCGGGGACCACATCACTAGGGGAAATGGAAACAGATGTCACAGACACAGGAGGGACAGACTCAGGGACCACATTACTAGGGGAAATGGAAACAGATGTCACAGACACAGGAGGGACAGACTCAGGGACCACATTACTAGGGGAAATGGAAACAGATGTAACAGACACAGGAGGGACAGACTCAGGGACCACATTACTAGGGGAAATGGAAACAGATGTCACAGACACAGGAGGGACAGACTCAGGGACCACATTACTAGGGGAAATGGAAACAGATGTCACAGACACAGGAGGGACAGACTCAGGGACCACATTACTAGGGGGAATGGAAACAGATGTAACAGACACAGGAGGGACAGACTCAGGGACCACATTACTAGGGGAAACAGAATTAACAGATGTCACAGACACAGGAGGGACAACAACAGTTTCAGTGGCCTCATCCTCCTTATCTAGCCTCTGCAGCTCAGCCTCCAATCCTGGCAAGTTATGTAATGCCTCCGGGCATTGACTATAAGGATGACCGAGCTTTTGGCACAAATTGCACCGAATATCGGTACAATCCTTAGCCAAATGGCCCAGCTCCTGGCACATTGAACACTTTTTACGGGTGCAGGTAGATGCAAAATGGCCCTTTTCACCACATTTGTTGCAGACTTTAGGCTGACCTTGGTAAAAAATGGTCAGCCTATCCCTCCCCAGAAAGGCTGAACAGGGCAGATGTTGGACTACATTTTCCAGTACCCCTAATTTTAATGACACTGTCCAGGCCCCTGTCCAAATCCCATGCAGATCAAGGACCTTCCGCAGTGGAGCGAGGACCTCACCATATCGGCGTAGCCATACGATCAAATCAGCCTCTGGTATAGATTCATTGCGCACCAGGATCGTGACAGATTTTATCAGAGGCTGCCTGGAAATCACCTTTGGTACCCAACCGTTCCACTGCGGAAGGCCCCCGCACCTCCTAAATCGTTCCCAAAACAAATCCAAACCCTCAGGCTTTACAAAGGACAAATCAAACTCATAACTCCCCACGGGGCAAATCAAAGCAAAAATATCTGAAACATTAAACCCCATTTCCAGAACCAACTCTGCCACCCTCCCCCTTACTGGTGTGGTCCCCTCCCCCTCCCACCTCAACTGGACCACATTTCTCCTCTTGTACCCACTAACCATCCCCCCACCAATACTCCCCAAATTGTGACCACTAACATTTGCAGCATTCCCCCCACCCTCCTTGGTGCGACTCCCTAAAAGTGACCCGTAACTCCCCGCATTCCTCCCAGCAGAAAATACATCTGTTTGTTTTGAAGCACCTGACACATTTGCAGCAGATTTCGATTGTACAGATTTGGTCTGAACAATCGATGAGTCTTTCCTCAGCTGAGCAGGGGGAGGAATGTCATTTTTATTTTTCCCAGCAGTATTAACCCCTTCACCACCACCCAGCACAGTGTTAACCCCTTCACCACCACCCACCACATCCATTGCTTTATCATTACTGTCATTCTTAGTACTTGCTGGAATATTCACAGTTCCTGCAGTCTTCCCAGCAGTGTCAGTTCCCTCTGCTGTGCTTGTAGAAGCTTCAGCTGGCCGGTTCTCTTCCATCAGGACAGGACTTCCATCAGGGGACAGTGCAGGCTGGTCTGACACTGCAACAGGGGAAACCTCCATGGCTTCTTCCACTGCACATGGTGCAATATGCTGATCCCCTCCCCCACCACAGGGAGGCTCAGGTGAGGCAATCTCATTGCAAACAGCAGGCATACCCTGTGCAGCAAACTTAGCAGAGGAACTACATGTCCCAGCAGAAACTCCAGGCAGCTCTTTGCACAAGGCCTTCTCTTTCTGCTCCTCATTCACCACAGCAGGTGGGGCCATGGAACTTGCTGTCTGGCTGGCAAATCTCCTCTCATTATCACATTTTTCTTTCATCTTTTCCAATAATAAAGATTGTTTCTTCACCTTTTCCTCCAATTCCTGTAACTCAGGCTTCATGGCCGAACGATTTTTACTCCAGGCCTGGAAATATTTGGTTTTGAAGGTTTTATGTTCAGCCTTCAAAGCTGCTGGGGGGGCAGGTTTAGCGGATCTTCCCACTCAGCCTCCAGTCCCTACCTCTCTTCCAATCGCCCTAAAACGATCGATAATCTTCTGACTGAAGACATTTGTATCCATAGTACATAGTTGCCAACATTGCAAAAAAAACATCTGGGACACTTTTTTTGTATTGAGGCGGAGCCTTGCTATAATCAGGGGGCGGGGCATTCGTTTGTAGGCGTGTCATGCTGGAGTGAAAAATGCGCCGCGCGAAGCGCGCCGCGGCAAAAAATGGGCGTGGTTTACGCACGATAGTGGGTGTGGTTTAAATGGGCGTGGTTTAAAGGGGTGTGGCTAGAGTCCGAGGTGAGAGAAAGAGAGAGAAAGAAATAGAAAGAAAGAAGCCAGATCCTACACCACAATAGTAATGTGTAACAAAATTGGCAGATAAGTATACTCCAAAACACCTGTTGGCGCTTCAATCATCCCGGCACCATGGTTGTTACGGTGTCAGGATGATTGAAGTGCATTATTTCTATTATTACATTGTAATATAAAATGAAATCATTCAACTCACCATAATGCCGAATCAGTGGAAGCCCTGAGCGTGTTACCTGCCACGTCGCCTGCCACCAGATGGCCTCCCCAGCAGTCCGTCCTTGCATCAGGTGCCTCCCCAGCAGTCCGTCCTTGCATCAGGTGCCTCCCCAGCAGTCCGTCCTTGCATCAGGTGCCTCCCCAGCAGTCCATCCTTGCATCAGGTGCCTCCCCAGCAGAGCCCCCTCCACACTTGTGGACAAGGGTCCAAAAATCATGATTGTCCCGGGAAATTCGGGACTGTTTGGCAACTATGCACTACACTGATTACCCCGCCACCCACTACACTGATTACCCCGCCACCCACTACACTGATTACCCCGCCACCCACTACAATGATTACCCCGCCACCCACTACAATGATTACCCCGCCACCCACTACACTGATTAACCCGCCACCCACTACACTGATTAACCCGCCACCCACTACACTACACTGATTACCCTGCCACCCACTACACTGATTAACCCGCCACCCACTACACTACACTGATTACCCTGCCACCCACTACACTAATTACCCCGCCACCCACTACACTACACTGATTACCCCGCCACCCACTACACTAATTACCCCGCCACCCACTACACTACACTGATTACCCCGCCACCCACTACACTGATTACCCCGCCACCCACTACACTACACTGTGATTACCCCACCACCCACTACACTAATTACCCCGCCACCCACTACACTAATTACCCCGCCACCCACTACACTGATTACCCCGCCACCTACTACACTGATTACCCCGCCACCCACTACACTGATTACCCCGCCACCCACTACACTACACTGTGATTACCCCACCACCCACTACACTAATTACCCCGCCACCCACTACACTAATTACCCCGCCACCCACTACACTACACTGATTACCCCGCCACCTACTACACTGATTACCCCGCCACCCACTACACTGATTACCCCGCCACCCACTACACTGATTACCCCGCCACCCACTACACTGATTACCCCGCCACCCACTACACTGATTACCCCGCCACCCACTACACTAATTACCCCGCCACCCACTACACTAATTACCCCGCCACCCACTACACTAATTACCCCGCCACCCACTACACTGATTACCCCGCCACCCACTACACTAATTACCCCGCCACCCACTACACTGTTTACCCCGCCACCCACTACACTGATTACCCCGCCACCCACTACACTGATTACCCCGCCACCCACTACACTGATTACCCCACCACCCACTACACTACACTGATTACCCCGCCACCCACTACACTGATTACCCCGCCACCCACTACACTGATTACCCCGCCACCCACTACACTACACTGTGATTACCCCGCCACCCACTACACTACACTGTGATTACCCCACCACCCACTACACTAAATTACCCCGCCAACCACTACACTACACTAATTACCCCACCACCCACTACACTACAATTACCCCACCACCCACTACACTACAGTGCAATAGTACGGTACCTGCGGTGCGTGAGGATGTGCTGGTGGTCCGAGGGGTCTGCCAAATGGAGTGAGCCAGGACCATCACAGTGTCCCCAGCCAGCGGTGCCCTGGTCCTTCCATCAGTGTCCCCACTCGTCGGACACACGGGGGCGGGCGGAGGGTTGTTGGCAGCGGCGGCGCCGGGTGCTGATAGGCGTCAGTGTCCCCAGCCAGTGGAGCCCCGGTCCTTACATCCGTGTCCCCGCTCCTTGTCGGACACACGGGGGCTGGGCAGAGGGTCGTTAGCGGCGGCGGCGGGTGAAGCATGCTGCTTCCTTGTGCCTCTCCTTGCGTTCAGTGGAGAGCGGGGAGGAGTCGCCAATCCGAAGCCGATTGGCTGCCCCAGGCTCTGCACTGAACACAAGGGGAAAACGTAAACAAATATGGTGGCGGCAGCGGCCATTTTTGTGTAGCCGCTGCCGTTTTTAGCTAAAGCATTCCCGAATTTACCGGGACAAAACGGGACAAAAAGAACTGGGCTTGTCCCGAATCGGGACAAGCCCAATTCGGGACAAGGGTCCAAAAATCGTGCTTGTCCCGGGAAATTCGGGACTGTTGGTAACTATGATAGTAGGGCCTGGACCCACAGACCGGTCCTCCACCTCCTCCTCACTAGGCCCCGTGTCATCAGGGGGATCCCTCCCAGGGCCTCCCCCAGGATCAGGCATTATTCCTGGGCCAAGCTAGCAGGCAAGGCCCAGGCTTGAAAAAGGCTGGTTCTCAGAGAGAGCTCTTTGGGTGTGTCCTCCTCCTTCTTCCCAATTTTTCTTTATTAAAAGTCTTGCAATCAATAATCATAAAATCACTATACATAAATATATACATAAACAAAAACTAAAACTCGCGCTTATGGAGACATACAAAAATAAATGACAAGTGAAAAGAAATTATTATATGCGCAGCTGCTACAGCATAAGGCACTAACACCTTGAGAGATAAAAAATTATAAAATGCAGCGCTAGCGAATATAAATGTGCTCAATACAAACGTATGTGTGAATGTCAACCATCTAAACCTTTCGGGATGATGGTACACACTATTAGTGAAAAGATTATGCACCAATGATTGGTGTCACCAGAAATGCAGTGGGTGTAATACTAAATGTTACCACTAAAAAGTGATCAACTAAGTAAAACCAGAAAATATACTGTGCAAAACATTAAATGAACTGAACAACCAGGCAAATAGCTCTAGGAGTAATTCACAGTACTACAGATGGTTTTCAACATCAAAGAAATAATGTCCCATTTGCAACAGTGGTTGTAATATAGAAGGAAGGGAAAAAAAAATAAAAAAATAAAAATGCTTTAAAATAAAATAAAAGTCACCCAACATCCAACTTCTAGGACCAATAATGTTCGGTGAAATTCAACAGTTGGCTCAATAGCAGCAGAGATCAGAGGACCATGTGGGGAATAAAAAGAAAAAGCAACTTGTGAAGTACCGCTTAGGAACAGATTAACAATACGCTGTTATTGGGAAAACTCACAAGCCTTCAATGATAACCGAGCGTTAATTTTTTTCCGGGTTCACAACGGCGTGCGTTCCACAAGAACCAGAAGCAGCGTCACTGGTTCTTAGTGTTGACCGGAAATTTGTCAATGCATTTCGCCCCTCCTCCAGGGCATCATCAAGGATCGTCCTTGATGATGCCCTGGAGGAGGGGCGAAATGCATTGACAAATTTCCGGTCAACACTAAGAACCAGTGACGCTGCTTCCGGTTCTTGTGGAACGCACGCCGTTGTGAACCCGGAACACACTGACGCTCGGTTATCATTGAAGGCTTGTGAGTTTTCCCAATAACAGCGTATTGTTAATCTGTTCCTAAGCGGTACTTCACAAGTTGCTTTTTCTTTTTATTCCCCACATGGTCCTCTGATCTCTGCTGCTATTGAGCCAACTGTTGAATTTCACCGAACATTATTGGTCCTAGAAGTTGGATGTTGGGTGACTTTTATTTTATTTTAAAGCATTTTTATTTTTTATTTTATTTTTTTCCCTTCCTTCTATATTACAACCACTGTTGCAAATGGGACATTATTTCTTTGATGTTGAAAACCATCTGTAGTACTGTGAATTACTCCTAGAGCTATTTGCCTGGTTGTTCAGTTCATTTAATGTTTTGCACAGTATATTTTCTGGTTTTACTTAGTTGATCACTTTTTAGTGGTAACATTTAGTATTACACCCACTGCATTTCTGGTGACACCAATCATTGGTGCATAATCTTTTCACTAATAGTGTGTACCATCATCCCGAAAGGTTTAGATGGTTGACATTCACACATACGTTTGTATTGAGCACATTTATATTCGCTAGCGCTGCATTTTATAATTTTTTATAAATATATACATATTTACATAAATGAAAATAAATATAGCAAATTTGCTCTCAAACAAAGAGTGACTGTACAGCAAAAATAGGATTTTTATAACAGCTTACCTGTAAAATCCTTTTCTTGGAGTACATCACGGGACACAGAGCGGCATAGTCATTACTATGTGGGTTATATAGATACCTTCAGGTGCTGGCACTGGCAACTTCCAAAACCGGAAGTACCCTCCCCTATATAAGCCCCTCCCATCCGGGAGCACCTCAGTTTTGTAGCAAAGCAATAAGTGTCCCCAAACAGGGGTGGGAGCTCTGTGTCCCGTGATGTACTCCAAGAAAAGGATTTTACAGGTAAGCTGTTATAAAAATCCTATTTTCTTTCTCGTACATCACGGGACACAGAGCGGCATAGTCATTACTATGTGGGATGTCCTAAAGCAATGCCCAATGAGGGGGGGGGGATATACCATACATAAGCTGAGCGCTATCAGACATGAGGATCTTTTGCGGCCTGCAACACACTGCGCCCAAAGGCGACATTCTCCTGACTTCTAACGTCCACCTGGTAGAACCTAGTAAAATGTGTGTACTGAAGACCATGTTACGGCCTTACAGATTTGAGCCAGGGAGGCCTGGTGATGCACTGCCCATGAAGTTCCAACTGCTCTTGTGGAGTGCGCCCTAACTTTGAACGGAGGCGGTCTACTTCTCAAGCCATAGGCTTGTATTATGACCTGTCGAATCCACTTGGCTAAAGTAGATTTTGACACTGCCTGACCCTTTCTGGGGCCTTCCGGCATAATAAACAAAGTATCCGTTCTGCGAATCTGAGCAGTGGCTTTTAGATAAGCTTTAACTGCTCTTACTACATCCAAAGAATGCAATAACTTTTCCTCTACCGAACTAGGTTTGGGGAAAAAAGAAGGAAGAACCACATCTTGGTTCAAATGAAAACCTTGATACCACCTTAGGAAGAAAGGCTGGATGAGGACGTAACACTACTCTGTCCTTATGGATAACCAGATATGGCTCCTTACAGGACATAGCTGCTAATTCCGATACTCTTTTAGCCGAACAAATGGCTACTAGAAAAAACAATTTCCTGGTGAGAAGAACCAAGGAACTATGCTGTAATGGTTCAAATGGTTGTTTCTGTAGAACCGACAGAACCAGGTTTAGATCCCATGGACATATGGGAATATTAACCGGAGGACTAATACGCATCACTCCTTATCTAAAGGCTTTGACTAGTGAATGCGAAGCCAAGGGCCTTTGAAAAAATATTGACAAGGCCGAAAACTGACCTTTGATAGTACTCAAGGCAAGCTTCCTATCTACAGCCCACTGTAGGAAGTCCAGACTCCTACCTATTACGTACTTATGTGGATGCCATTTCTTGGCCTCACACCACGCGATGTACGCCTTCCAGATTCTATAGTAGATCTGCCTGGATACCGGCTTCCTGGCATTGATCATGGTAGATACCACAGGATTAGAGAGCCCTCTCTTTTTTAGAATGTGGGCTTCAATAGCCAGGCCGTCAAACCTAGGGCTGGTAAGGAAGGGTGGTATATCGGTCCTTGCGAAAGCAGGTCCGGACGACATGGGAGAGTCCAAGGACTCCCCACTGACATTTTACAATCTCTGCGTACCACGCTCTTCGGGGCCACGCTGGAGCCACCAGAATCACTGGTTTCTTTTCTACCCTGATTCTGCGGAGTAATCGAGGTAACCATTGTGGCGGTGTGAATGCATATATCAGCTTGAACTGATCCCAAGGGAACACTAGGGCAACCGAGCCGCAAGCTAGGGGATCCCTTGTCCGAGAGACAAACCTGTCCACCTTCGCATTGAATCTGGATGCTAGAAGATCTACATCCGGTGTTCCCCACCGCTGACATATTGTCCAGAAAACCTCGGGGTGAAGGGACCATTCCTCTGGGCATAATTGCTGGCGACTTAGAAAGCCCGCCTTCCAATTCTCCACTCCTGGAATGAATACCGCAGATATGGCTGGGACATATCTTTCTGCCCATTTCAGGATGTAATTTACTTCCCTCTGGGATGCACAACTCCTGGTGCCCCCCTGATGATTGATATATGCCACTGCTGTGGCATTGTCTGATTGAATTCTGACAGGGGACCCTTGGAGTTTGGATGTCCATGCTACTAGGGCATACCGGGCTGCTCGTATCTCTAAGAGATTGATGGGCAGGGCCTTTTCTGCATCCGACCATCTGCCCTGGAGAGACCATTGCTCCAGTACTGCTCCCCAGCCTATAAGGCTGGCATCTGTAGTGACCACCTTCCAAGAAATCGGACTGAAGGATTTCCCTTTTTCCAGATTCTGGGGAACCAACCACCAACGGAGGCTCTTGCGAACGGAAGGGGACAAGGACATTGTAAGTCTAGGGCCTGAACTTTTTTGTTCCAGGCTGACAGTATGGCCCCTTGCAAATTCCTTGAATGGAATTGACCGTAGGGTACTGCTTCGAATGATGCCACCATTTTTCCCAGCAGCCTCATGCACAGGTGTATGGACGGCTGTCTTTTTTGTACCCACTAAGTGGATCAAATCTTTCAAAGACAACACCTTTCCTCGAGGCAAGAATATTTTTCTCTGGCCTGAATCCAACCTTAGCCCCAAGTATTCCAGACTTTTGACTGGTTTTTAGGGCTGACTTGTCTCGGTTGATAATCCAACCGTGAGATTCCAGATACTTGATTGTCTTGTGAACGACCACGTCTAGTTTTTTCACTGAGTGGTCTATCAGCAACAAGTCATCTAGATATGCCATTATCATTACACCTTGTGTTCTTAGATTGGCCAATAAAGGGCCAGAATTTTTGTAAACACTCGTGGTGCTGTGGCCAGACCGAAGGGTAAGGCTCTGAACTGAAAACGGCGCCCTTCTACTGCAAAGCGTAGAAATTTTTGGTGGACTGGAAAGATGGGAATGTGCAAATAAGCATCTTTGATGTCGATCGCGGCTAACCAATCCTCCCCTTGTAGGGCAGTGGCCACCGATCGGATCGACTCCATCAGAAAGTCCTGATATACAGGAATTTGTTTAGCCCTTTTAGAATTAATATGGGCCTCCCGTCCCCGTTTTCTTCGGGACTGTAAAGAGGTTTGAGTAAAACCCGAACCCCCATTCTTCCAGGGGAACCTCCATAATTACTCCTTGGAGCAATAGTTGTTCTAGTGCCAACAGGAGGGACTCTCTCTTCCGGGGATCCCTTGGCACGTTTGACCTCAAAAATGGGAAGGAGGAGAGTCTTTTAACTCCAATCTGTATCCCAAACATACTGCGGAGAGCACCTATCTGTTTTGATCGTGTCCCGCCAGGTCTCTTGCGAACAACTGGAGTCCTCCCCCCACCCAACTGAGTGGGGGTAACCCTTCAATGAATTTAACTTTGGGGGAGGTTTTGTACCTCCCCTGACCCAGGGTTTCTCATTACCCTGCGATTGTCCCTGTTTTTTACCCCCGGAAATTGACCGAGGAGGCCGTCGGAACTGTTACATAGCCGATGCCCCAGGGACTGGAGAAGCAGGCCTCTTAAAGAGGGACCTCTAACTCTGTTTTTTAACCGGCAAGAGTGTATTTTTACCGCTGGAAATTTTCTGGATATATTTGTCCAGGTCTTCCCTGAATAAGCGTTCACCATGAAATGGGACGCTAACCAGCCATTCTTTACAGGGAGCTTCAGCAGACCAGTTTTTGAGCCATAGAAGCCTACGCATATGTACTACAGACAGTGTAAGGTGGGAGGCCTGATGGATTGAATCCTTTATGGCGTCAACCGCAAAGCCTAAGGCTCTAGGTAGATCAGCTAGGGCAAGGGCCTGCTGATCTGTCAAGTCCCTCAAGACCTGTTTCAACTGATCCTTCACTGCTTAGCAGACCCCAATAGCCGATACTGCTGGTTGTGTCACCAAGCTTGCTGTAGAAAGAAGCAGATTTTCATAAGGACTCCAATCTTTTATCTATTGGGTTCTTGAACATTTGGACATTATCCACTGGACATGTCAGTGATTTATACACACAAGAGATGGCTGCGTCCACTGTAGGGACCTTCCATTTTTTGATGAACTTATCCTCCATGGGATAGACCACCGGAAATCTCTTGGGGGGAATAAATATTTTCTCAGGATGTTCCCAATCCTGGTAAATGAGCCCTTACAGTAAAGGGTGAAGTGGAAAAGAACAGACAGTCTGGGGGCTTCTAGCGACCCCAACGAGGATACAGTAGTGGTTGATGGTTCCGCAAGGTGCATTTTTAAATGCTGATCGGACCATGTTAGTCAGAGACTGAACCCATAATCTTTCAGCTTGAGATGCTGAGAAAAGGTTCCTCCACTGTTGATTCCTCTATAACAGAATCAACCTCATCCTGATCCCCTTCAGGCAGGTCGATCCCTGTATGGGACTGTTGCTCTGCTAACAGGCACTCTGAAGGAGGAGACGGAGATCGGGCGTGCTTTCCCTGACAGGGAGGCAGTGATCAATGTTGACAATCTCTCTCTAATCCTCCCAGAGCTGAGGAAAAAACCTCCTCTGTTACATACACAGGAGCAGGTGAACTGAGGACAGCCACAGTACCAAGTACCCCTGCGGGGTCTCTACGGTCACTTACCTCTGAACTTCAGGGGAGACTGGTGCAGCAGAAGCATGCCCAAGATCCTCAGAGCCCGATGAGACCCCCTTCGCTTCCTGGAAGATTCAGTTCTGGAGCTTCTGGACGGCATATTCCTAAGCCTAAAGCTGAGTTATTCCAGCCGTAATACACCACTTTTACTGAGAATAGTCTAGCACAATTGCTGCTATATAACAGTTGGTGTCTACTAAAGTGCCTTTCTAGGGGATGCCTGCATCAACCGCCTCTGTGTGCCTTTATACTGTTGCTAGCTCTGTCTGTGCACTTCAATAGCCAGCTATGATTGTGCTTTAAAACACGCTGGACGCCCGCACATGCGCAGTAGCGCCGCGGCGCACACCGAGCGTCATCCACCCGCTCCGCCCCTTTTTCCAGATCGCCTCTATATAGAGGCGCGTACGCGCGCGGGCACGTGCGCCTTCGGCGCCTTTTTTGAAAAAAATAAGGAGCTAGATGGGAGCCAGGGTCCCTGCCGCAGGGCCCGGGGATGGATGAGCGCAGCAACAGGGCAGAGGAGACAGTTTCCCCGCAGAGAACTTACCAACTGCCTGGATTTGATTTTGGAAGAAAAAAATCCACATTACAAGAAAAAGAACCATAGCGGCCTCTAGTGTCTAACACAGGTACCGCGGTCTTACATTTTTTATTTATTTTTTCTTGCCTACTATTAAAATTTTTACATTTTCTCAGTAGTAACAGGCATACACAGAATATTAGCGGGAATACCTTAGGTAACAGGCAGAAAGACAAAATAGGCTTGGGGGTCCCTCAATAGAACCAAGTTCCCGAGGGCCCCCACTTACCTTTTCCTCGCCGCAGGACTCTGTTTGGTCCACAGAAGCCCAAACTTCACCTATCACGGCAGGCATTGTAATCAAACCTTCAGGGACCGGGTTCCCAAGGATTCCACTCCCCTGGACCTGTATAGCACCCTGCACAGAAAACATCTTGGTCGTGGGTATGACCAGAGCTCTGGATCCCAGGGTCCAGCCCTCCTAAGAGAGGCATTACAGGCAAAACCTTGCTCTTCTCTTGCAAGGCCCGGGTACCGACCGTTTAGCTATGAAGCTTTTTTGGTCGGATCCGGAATAGCTTACTGAGGCCCAAAAGAACCTGTACGCAAGCTCAGTGAAAAACACATGTTACTTCTTGGCCAACACCTTAGACACTGGCAAAAAACTGAGGTGCTCCCGGATGGGAGGGGCTTATATAGGGGAGGGTACTTCCGGTTTTGGAAGTTGCCAGTGCCAGCACCTGAAGGTATCTATATAACCCACATAGTAATGACTATGCCGCTCTGTGTCCCGTGATGTACGAGAAAGAAAACAAAACTCATCATGAACATGTCATTATTGGGCATAATCTTACTACAACCCTCACACCACTACACCAGACAAACCTGCAAGGTCAAGAAACAAACCCGCACCCATTATGCATGCAGCCCTTCTTCAAAAAGAAAATACTAACCAACAAAAGCTAAGGGAGTGAAAGACACAGAAAAAGAAAATAACTCCTCACCCAGAGATAGTCAGTTCACCAAAAGCAGGTCTGATATTCCTTCACGCCCTTTTCCAGACCACCCGAGGCTCCCTGCCCTTCTCAAGACCCCGAATTTTCCCAACCTCACCCAGAATATCGTACACCACCACCTCAACAGAGAGGACTTTCTTCCGCAGGGTAATCTGACACCGTGCATTCCATGTGAAGTAACGGACAACTATACTAACTAGAAAAAGTGTATTGAAATCAAAATCCCAGCAAGTCGGAAATGCCCCGTACACCCACTCCGCATAACTCATGCGATAGAAAAAGGGGATACCTAGAGCCCTCCCCACCCTTTTATATACCTCTATGTTAAAGGGACACTGCAGCAAAAAGTGGTCCATAGACTCCACTTTACCAACACACTCCACTCTAGGACAATCCCGATCATCCACAGGGCAATGCTTCAAGTTCCCTCTCACATAGAGCCTTCCATGGAAAGCGAGCCAGGCTTGATCCCTAAACTTCAAAGGGATTCTTTCTAAATTGATTAAACGCAACCCCTCCCTCATTACAGGGCCTGGGCAATCCCTTAAGGCCAGTGACACACTGAAAGCAGAGCTCAAAATCCTCTTCTCCAGAAGCTTCCTGGGGAGGGACTTGATATCCTCCGCTGTCACCTGCCACTGCCGAAGTATTTTCAGGCACGGGGCAACATAAGCCGGGAGCTTGCCATGTTGGACTCTCAGACTTTTCACTGGCCCGCCTTCTTCCCAGCATCGCAGAAAAGGCCTAAAACAAGATTGAAAAATACCCACCCATCCCGGCGGGTTCTCTGCTAGCATGCTACCAAGATTGTACTTTAAAAAGAGCAGAGAAAAGAAAACTATTGGGTTGACCATTCCTAAGCCACCCTCCCGCCTAGACAGGTAAGTCACATTACGTTTGATCAGGTTCAGCCTATTTCCCCATAACAGTTGGAAAAAACAGCTGTACACCCCTGCATAGAGAGATGCCGGCAAGATACAGAAGAAGCTGACATATAAAAAGATTGGGACCAGGTACGTTTTGATCAAGTCAACCCTCTCCCTCAAGGAAAGCTTCCATTTCTTCCAGCTTGCTACTTTGGCATTGGCACCCACCAACCTGCTTTCCCAATTTCGATGACCATAGTCACCAGGACCAAATTTGATGCCCAACACTTTAATTTCCTGTTGGGGCTCTGGGAAGGCATCCGGAAGTTCAAAGCTTTCGCCCTCCTCACCCATCCAGAAAACTCCACTCTTTTCATGGTTGACTTTAGAACCAGAAGCCTCCGTGTACTGCTCTATCATAGAGACCACCTCCAGCGCCTCCTCCGTCCCAGAGACAATAACAGACACATCATCGGCATAGGCCACGACCTTCAAAGGCGGCACACCAGCAATGCCCAAAGGCACCCCGGACAAAGATCCACTCTCTAGCCTTCTTATGAAGGGGTCGATTGCGAATACATATAGCAGGGGGCTCAGAGGACATCCCTGGGGCACACCAGATCCAACCTCAAAAGGCCGTCCAACCCAACCATTAACCAGTGGGAAGGTCTCAGCCCCTCTATATAATGTTTTTAGCCAATCTATAAACCTCCCCTGCAGGCCGTATCTACCAAGTAGCAAATACAGGTACTCATGATTGACTCTATCAAAAGCCTTCGCCTGATCCAATGCCAGCAAGTACTTTCTCCATCCAGCAGCCCTGCATCGCTCCAAAGCCTCCCGGACAGCTAAAACCGCTGAAAAGGTACTTCTACCTTGGACCGAGCAGTGCTGATGACTGGACAACAAATCGCCTGCCACTGACGACAAGCGCCAAAAAAGAATCTTTGCCAAGATCTTTCTATCAACATTGAGAAGACTGATGGGGCGCCAGTTCTCAATCATTGAGGGGTCTTTACCTTTTGACAGAAGAATCACAGCGGATTGCCTCATGGAGGGAGGGAGCGAACCCTCTTCTAGACAGTTGTTATAAACCTCCGCTAAAAAGGGAGCCAGAATGGACTTAAAACACTTGTAGAATTCAGCTGTTAATCCATCTGGCCCAGGCGATTTTTTGGTAGCCAGCTTCTCTATAGCATGAACTATCTCATCCGCTGAAATTGGTTCTGTCAAATCCATCAAAGGCAATGTACCATTTCCCAATCCTGGAGTAGAATCCAGAAAGCTTTCCATCCTGTCCCGACAAAGGTCCTTTCTTCCCAGAAGGTCTGCGTAATATGATCTGAAGATCTCCAGGATCCCTGATCTGGACTTCACCAGGGAACCCGTACCATCCCTCAGGCCTATGACCGTCTTAACTGCTATGCCTTGCTTACAGTTCTGGTAAGGATCAGGCGAGTGATATTTTCCATAATCCCTCTCCAGAACCAAGGAGGCATGCCGGTCGTATTGACACTTCCTAAGAAGAAGCTTCACCTCAGAGATCTCCCCTGGATCTCCTCCATACGAGACAAGACAATCAAGCTTCCTCCGCAAATGCTGGTAGGCAATGTACATACCAAGCTGCTTCTTCTTACTTATGGCCTTGAAAAGTCCAATTGCCCTTTGTTTCACAAGCTCCCACCACTCTGACTTACTGCTGCAAAAGTCCAGAATAGAAACCTGTGCCTGAAAAAAATCCTCAAAGGATTGTCTTACCTCTACATCTTCCAGGAGAGTCAAATTCAGTTTCCAGGTAGCCCTTCCCCTGGGTGGAGTGTCCGAGGCATTCAGAGTCACAGACAGCATACAGTGGTCGGAGAACTCCACCGCCCTCAACTCAGGAGCCGAGAAAGCAGAGTTCTCCTTTAAAAAAAAAAACTATCTATCCTACTCTGACTATTCCCTCTCTGAAATGTGAATCCCGTGCTGCCAGGGCAGTGCTTATTATGCACATCTACCAGGCCTGCTTGTCTCACCATATCTCTAAGAAAAACGCTATCGTAACCCAGCCTGTCTATGGAGCCTCTCCTGTCTTCAGGCCTAATTATGGTGTTAAAGTCACCTCCAAAGACAACCTGCTGGGACGTAAAAAGGAAGGGCTTGATCTCTGTGAGGAGGCATTTCCTGCCCCATTTTGACTGCGGC
Source organism: Rana muscosa (assembly GCA_029206835.1). Taxonomy (NCBI): domain Eukaryota; kingdom Metazoa; phylum Chordata; class Amphibia; order Anura; family Ranidae; genus Rana; species Rana muscosa. The sequence goes on from CM055118.1 coordinate 394,355,227, forward strand.
CCATAGATATTAATCAGGCGCAGGTCCTGCCCCCTAACAGAAACGTCCAAGACCATGCATCTACCCATTTCTACCTCAATTATCCGCCGGCACGTTACCATATCGGTTTTAAAAAGGGCCGCAACTCCGCTGCAGGGCTCAGCCGCAAGAAACCAAAAGGAGGGACCACATCTCCACTCCCTTTTTGCCAGATGGACATCGGCCAAAGTATGGAGCCAGGTCTCTTGCAAAAATAAAATCTCGGCATCAAACTCGCTGAGCAAAAATAAGGCAATATCACGAGCTCTTGCAGATTTAATGCTGGCGACATTAATGGTCGCCACCTTTATCGGAGTGGGAACTGCCATCAGGATGATTGGGGTAGTCGTTTCTTAACCTTTACCACACTCTCATCCCCAGAAACAGCTCTCTTCAAACTACGTGACTCCCCCTCATCCATAGATGATAAAGAGAAAGACACATCAGACATCTCATCACCCGACAGAACAGAAAAGGTGTTGCCAAGAGGAACCCCTCCTGGGTCCGACTCTGAGGAAGAAATGACAGCTTTTCTCGTCTTCCTCTTCTTTTTTTTCTTCCTCCTAGTCTTCTCCCACCCCTCATCATCCGAATCCCCATCAACCGAGCGTGAGACATGGGGTATGGACACCCTTCCATCAGCCCCACCCCCATCCAGCACCCCCACATTCCCCTGACCACGCTTGCGCGTCCGAGGGGCAGGGATTGGAGGCTGAGTGGGAAGATCCGCTAAACCTGCCCCCCCCCCAGCAGCCTCCGCCAGTCTGGAGGATCTACGTACCACAGGAGGGACAGACTCAGGGATCACATTACTAGGGGAAACTGAAACAGATGTAACAGACACAGGAGGGACAGACTCAGGGGCCACATCACTAGGAGAGACAGAACCAGAGCCAGAAACAACAGATGTCACAGACACAGGAGGGACAACAACAGTTTCAGCGGCCTCATCCTCCTTATCTAGCCTCTGCAGCTCAGCCTCCAATCCTGGCAAGTTATGTAATGCCTCTGGGCATTGACTATAAGGATGACCGAGCTTTTGGCACAAATTGCACCGAATATCGGTACAATCCTTAGCCAAATGGCCCAGCTCCTGGCACATTGAACACTTTTTACGGGTGCAGGTAGATGCAAAATGGCCCTTTTCACCACATTTGTTGCAGACTTTAGGCTGACCTTGGTAAAAAATGGTCAGCCTATCCCTCCCCAGAAAGGCTGAACAGGGCAGATGTTGGACTACATTTTCCAGTACCCCTAATTTTAATGACACTGTCCAGGCCCCTGTCCAAATCCCATGCAGATCAAGGACCTTCCGCAGTGGAGCGAGGACCTCACCATATCGGCGTAGCCATACTATTAAATCAGCCTCTGGTATAGATTCATTGCGCACCAGGATCGTCACAGATTTTATCAGAGGCTGCCTGGAAATCACCTTTGGTACCCAACCGTTCCACTGCGGAAGGCCCCCGCACCTCCTAAATCGTTCCCAAAACAAATCCAAACCCTCAGGCTTTACAAAGGACAAATCAAACTCATAACTCCCCACGGGGCAAATCAAAGCAAAAATATCCGAAACTTTAAACCCCATTTCCAGAACCAACTCTGCCACCCTCCCCCTTACTGGTGGGGTCCCCTCCCCCTCCCACTTCAATTGGACCACATTTCTCCTCTGGTACCCACTAACCATCCCACCACCAAACCTCCTCAAATTGTGACCACTAACATTTGCAGCATTCCCCCCACCCTCCTTGGTGCGACTCCCCAAAATTGTCGCATAGCTGCCAGTGCTCGCTGACCTCCCTGCAGAGGATCCAGTTGTGCGTTTAGAAATGTCTGACACAACTCTGGCCAATGACAATTGTACACCCGAGGAGTCTTTCCTCTGCTGAGCAGGAGGAGAAATGTCATTTTTACCAATAGCAGCAACATTAACCCCTTCACCACCACCCACCACCACATCCATTGCTTTATTAATGTTATTGCTGTCATTATTTTCCGGCACATTCATAGTTCCTGCCGTGTCCACACTCACTGCTGTACCCATAGATACTTCACCTCCAGGCAGACTCTTCTCCATCAGGACAGGATTGTCAGCTAAACAAGATTGTACAGCAACAGGTGAATCATTGCAGGAAACTTCCATGGCTGATTCCACTTCACATGCTGCACTGTGCTGCTCCCCTCCCCCACCTGCATCAACCAGCCCAGGTGAAGGTGAAACAGGCTCTTTGGAGCTGGCAGCCATCTTGCTTGTGGAACTACAAGTCCCAGCAGTAGCAGCAAAATCCATGTGCGGGGGGCATGATGCAGATCCATCCACATTGCTCTGGTGGGCTGATGACACCTCTGCCAGGGGTTTTCCCTCCATGTCTGCAGAGGATTTCTCCACAGCAGAAACTCCAACAGGCAGCTGTTTGCAGATCTTCTTCTCTCTCTGTTCCTCAGCTGGGACACCATTCACTACAGCTGGAGGGGCAGACATGGTGGAAAGAGGCTGCACAGTGCACTGGGATTTCTCCACCAGTGCTGGCTCTGCCGGTCTGTAACCCCTCTGCCCATCCGCAGGGACTTCTGATGGATCACCAGCAGACCTGTCTGCCCTTAGGGGTGACTCCATCTGCTGGATGAACTTTAGGGTGCCATGTTCACTCTCAACCCCCTGGCTGGTTGCCGCTGGTGATTCCCCAGCCTGACATGGGGGGAGAGGTGCAGAGGCAGATGAAGCCGGGATGTCTGTTACCTGCGGCTGCTGATCCACAGAACTCACCGATGTCTAACTGGCAAATCTTCTCTCATTTTTAAATATTTCTGCAAAAGCTCCACTCTTATCTTTTAATTTCTCCAACAATAAAGATTGTTTCTTTACCTTTTCTTCCATCTGCTGTAACTCAGGCTTCATGGCCGAACGATTCTTACTCCAGGCCTGGAAATACTTGGCCCTGAAGTTTTTATGCTCAGCTTTTAAACATTTCAGTTTCTCCTCAGCTCTTCCGATCGCCCGGAAACGATCGATGATCTTCTGTCTGTAGACATCCACATTCTGACCAGGGTCTGGACCCTCAGTCAGATCATCCACCTCCTCCTCCTCACTAGGCCCTGTATCATCAGGGGGATCCCTCCCAGGACCTCCCCCAGGATCAGGCATTATTCCTGGGCCAAGCTAGCAGGCAAGGCCCAGGCTTGAAAAAAGGCTGGTTCTCAGAGAGCTCTTTGGGTGTGTCCTCCTCCTTCTTCCCACTGACCACCAATGTAAGGGACATTCTTCTCACTGATCACCAATGTAAGGAACATTCTTCTCACTGATCACCAATGTAAGGAACATTCTTCTCACTGATCACCAATGTAAGGAACATTCTTCCCACTGATCACCAATGTAAGGAACATTCTTCCCACTGATCACCAATGTAAGGAACATTCTTCCCACTGATCACCAATGTAAGGAACATTCTTCCCACTGATCACCAATGTAAGGAACATTCTTCCCACTGATCACCAATGTAAGGAACATTCTTCCCACTGATCACCAATGTAAGGGACATTCTCCCCACTGATCACCAATGTAAGGGACATTCTTACCACTGATCACCAATGTAAGGAACATTCTTCCCACTGATCACCAATGTAAGGAACATTCTTCTCACTGATCACCAATGTAAGGAACATTCTTCCCACTGATCACCAATGTAAGGAACATTCTTCCCACTGATCACCAATGTAAGGAACATTCTTCCCACTGATCACCAATGTAAGGAGCATTCTTCTCACTGATCACCAATGTAAGGAACATTCTTCTCACTGACCACCAATGTGAGGAACATTCTTCTCACTGATCACCAATGTAAGGGACATTCTTCCCACTGACCACCAATGTAAGGAGCATTCTTCCCACTGATCACCAATGTAAGGGACATTCTTCCCACTGATCACCAATGTAAGGAACATTCTTCCCACTGATCACCAATGTAAGGAACATTCTTCCCACTGATCACCAATGTAAGGAACATTCTTCCCACTGATCACCAATGTAAGGAACATTCTTCCCACTGATCACCAATGTAGGGAACATTCTTCTCACTGATCACCAATGTAAGGAATATTCTTCTCACTGATCACCAATGTAAGGAGCATTCTTCCCACTGATCACGAATGTAAGGGACATTCTTCCCACTGATCACCAATGTAAGAAACATTCTTCCCACTGATCACCAATGTAAGGAGCATTCTTCCCACTGACCACCAATGTAAGGGACATTCTTCCCACTGACCACCAATGTAAGGAACATTCTTCCCACTGATCACCAATGTAAGGAACATTCTTCCCACTGATCACCAATGTAAGGAACATTCTTCCAACTGATCACCAATGTAAGGAGCATTCTTCTCACTGATCACCAATGTAAGGGACATTCTTCCCACTGATCACCAATGTAAGGAACATTCTTCCCACTGATCACCAATGTAAGGAACATTCTTCCCACTGAGTGATCACCAATGTAAGGAACATTCTTCTCACTGATCACCAATGTAAGGAACATTCTTCCCACTGATCACCAATGTAAGGAACATTCTTCCCACTGATCACCAATGTAAGGAGCATTCTTCTCACTGATCACCAATGTAAGGAACATTCTTCCCACTGATCACCAATGTAAGGAGCATTCTTCCCACTGATCACCAATGTAAGGAACATTCTTCTCACTGATTACCAATGTAAGGAACATTCTTCCCACTGACCACCAATGTAAGGAACATTCTTCCCACTGATCACCAATGTAAGGAACATTCTTCCCACTGATCACCAATGTAAGGAGCATTCTTCTCACTGATCACCAATGTAATGTATATTCTTCCCACTGATCACCAATGTAAGGAACATTCTTCCCACTGATCACCAATGTAAGGAACATTCTTCCCACTGATCACCAATGTAAGGAACATTCTTCTCACTGATCACCAATGTAAGGAGCATTCTTCCCACTGATCACCAATGTAATGTATATTCTTCCCACTGATCACCAATGTAAGGAACATTCTTCTCACTGATCACCAATGTAAGGAACATTCTTCCCACTGATCACCAATGTAAGGAACATTCTTCCCACTGATCACCAATGTAAGGAGCATTCTTCCCACTGATCACCAATGTAATGTATATTCTTCCCACTGATCACCAATGTAAGGAACATTCTTCTCACTGATCACCAATGTAAGGAACATTCTTCCCACTGATCACCAATGTAAGGAACATTCTTCCCACTGATCACCAATGTAAGGAGCATTCTTCCCACTGATCACCAATGTAAGGAACATTCTTCCCACTGATCACCAATGTAAGGAACATTCTTCCCACTGATCACCAATGTAAGGAGCATTCTTCCCACTGATCACCAATGTAATGTATATTCTTCCCACTGATCACCAATGTAAGGAACATTCTTCTCACTGATCACCAATGTAAGGAACATTCTTCTCACTGATCACCAATGTAAGGAACATTCTTCCCACTGATCACCAATGTAAGGAGCATTCTTCCCACTGATCACCAATGTAAGGAACATTCTTCCCACTGATCACCAATGTAAGGAACATTCTTCCCACTGATCACCAATGTAAGGAGCATTCTTCTCACTGATTACCAATGTAAGGAACATTCTTCCCACTGATCACCAATGTAAGGAACATTCTTCCCACTGATCACCAATGTAAGGAGCATTCTTCTCACTGATTACCAATGTAAGGAACATTCTTCCCACTGATCACCAATGTAAGGAACATTCTTCTCACTGATTACCAATGTAAGGAACATTCTTCCCACTGACCACCAATGTAAGGAACATTCTTCCCACTGATCACCAATGTAAGGAACATTCTTCCCACTGATCACCAATGTAAGGAACATTCTTCCCACTGATCACCAATGTAAGGAGCATTCTTCTCACTGATCACCAATGTAAGGAACATTCTTCCCACTGATCACCAATGTAAGGAACATTCTTCTCACTGATTACCAATGTAAGGAACATTCTTCCCACTGACCACCAATGTAAGGAACATTCTTCTCACTGATCACCAATGTAAGGAACATTCTTCCCACTGATCACCAATGTAAGGAACATTCTTCCCACTGATCACCAATGTAAGGAGCATTCTTCCCACTGATCACCAATGTAATGTATATTCTTCCCACTGATCACCAATGTAAGGAACATTCTTCTCACTGATCACCAATGTAAGGAACATTCTTCCCACTGATCACCAATGTAAGGAACATTCTTCCCACTGATCACCAATGTAAGGAGCATTCTTCCCACTGATCACCAATGTAAGGAACATTCTTCCCACTGATCACCAATGTAAGGAACATTCTTCCCACTGATCACCAATGTAAGGAGCATTCTTCCCACTGATCACCAATGTAAGGAGCATTCTTCCCACTGATCACCAATGTAAGGAACATTCTTCCCACTGATCACCAATGTAAGGAACATTCTTCTCACTGATCACCAATGTAAGGAACATTCTTCCCACTGATCACCAATGTAAGGAACATTCTTCCCACTGATCACCAATGTAAGGAGCATTCTTCCCACTGATCACCAATGTAAGGAGCATTCTTCCCACTGATCACCAATGTAAGGGACATTCTTCCCACTGATCACCAATGTAATGTATATTCTTCCCACTGATCACCAATGTAAGGGACATTCTTCCCACTGATCACCAATTTAAGGAACATTCTTCCCACTGATCACCAATGTAAGGAACATTCTTCTCACTGATCACCAATGTAAGGAACATTCTTCTCACTGATCACCAATGTAAGGAACATTCTTCTTACTGATCACCAATTTAAGGAACATTCTTCCCACTGACCTCCATTGAAAGGGGAATTCGTCTATGTGGCCACCAATGTAGGAGGCATCTTTCTCCTTACCCCCAATGAATTGGTTTCAGCAGGGGTTCCCCAAGACCAAGAAATTATGTTATGGGTTCCTCTAGGGTGATATGTTCAGCTCATACCCCTCAGTACAGCTCTCTCCCCCAGTACTTCTCCCCCAGTACAGATTTCCCTCCAGTACACCCACCCCTCAGTACAGCTTTCCTCCTTCAGTACAACTCTTCCTTCAGTACAGCTCTGCTGCATCAGTACAGCTCATACCCCCTGTACAGCTCTTCCCCCAGTAGAGTTCTGCCCCCTCAGTACAGCTCTTCTCCCTCAGTACAGCTCTTCCCCCAGTAGAGCTCTTCCCCCAGTAGAGCTCTGCCCCCTCAGTACAGCTCTTCCCCCTCAGTACAGCTCGGCCCCCTCAGTACAGCTCTGCCCCCTCAGTACAGCTCTGCCCCCTCAGTACAGCTCTTTCCCCTCAGTACAGCTCGGTCCCCTCAGTACAGCTCTTCCCCCTCAGTACAGCTCTTCACCCAGTAGAGCTCTTCCCCCTCAGTACAGCTCTGCCCCCTCAGTACAGCTCGGCCCCCTCTGTACAGCTCGGCCCCCTTAGTACAGCTCTTCCCCCTCAGTACAGCTCTTCCCCCTCAGTACAGCTTGGCCCCCTCAGTACAGCTCTTACCCCTCAGTACAGCTCTGCCCCCTCAGTACAGCTCTTACCCCTCAGTACAGCTCTTACCCCTCAGTACAGCTCTTCCCCCCAGTACAGCTCTTCTCCCTCAGTACAGCTCTTCCCCCTCAGTACAGCTCTTCTCCCTCAGTACAGCTCTTACCCCTCAGTACAGCTCTTACCCCTCAGTACAGCTCTTCCCCCTCAGTACAGCTCTTCCCCCTCAGTACAGCTCTTCCCCCTCAGTACAGCTCTTCCCCCTCAGTACAGCTCTTCCCCCTCAGTACAGCTCTTCCCCCCAGTACAGCTCTTCCCCCTCAGTACAGCTCTTCCCCTCAGTACAGCTCTTCTCCCTCAGTACAGCTCTTCCCCCTTAGTACAGCCCTTACCCCTCAGTATAGCTCTTACCCCTCAGTACAGCTTTTACCCCTCAGTACAGCTCTTCCCCCTAAGTACAGCTCTTCCCCCTCAGTACAGCTCTTCCCCCTCAGTACAGCTCTTACCCCTCAGTACAGCTCTTCTCCCTCAGTACAGCTCTTCCCCCTCAGTACAGCTCTTCCCCTCAGTACAGCTCTTCTCCCTCAGTACAGCTCTTCCCCCTCAGTACAGCTCTTCTCCCTCAGTACAGCTTTTACCCCTCAGTACAGCTCTTACCCCTCAGTACAGCTCTTCCCCCTCAGTACAGCTCTTCCCCTCAGTACAGCTCTTCTCCCTCAGTACAGCTCTTCCCCCTCAGTACAGCTCTTCTCCCTCAGTACAGCTCTTCTCCCTCAGTACAGCTTTTACCCCTCAGTGCAGCCCTTACCCCTCAGTACAGCTCTTACCCCTCAGTACAGCTTTTACCCCTCAGTACAGCTCTGCCCCCTCAGTGCAGCTCTTCCCCCTCAGTACAGCTCTTCCCCCTCAGTACAGCTCTTACCCCTCAGTACAGCTCTTACCCCTCAGTACAGCTCTTACCCCTCAGTACAGCTCTTCCCCCTCAGTACAGCTCTTACCCCTCAGTACAGCTCTTCCCCCTCAGTACAGCTCTTCCCCCTCAGTACAGCTCTTCCCCCAGTACAGCTCTTACCCCTCAGTACAGCTCTTCCCCCAGTACAGCTCTTACCCCTCAGTACAGCTCTTCCCCCTCAGTACAGCTCTTCCCCCTCAGTACAGCTCTTCCCCCCAGTACAGCTCTTCCCCCTCAGTACAGCCCTTACCCCTCAGTACAGCTCTTCCCCCTCAGTACAGCTCTTACCCCTCAGTACAGCTCTTCCCCCTCAGTACAGCTCTTCCCCCCAGTACAGCTCTTCCCCCTCAGTACAGCTCTTACCCCTCAGTACAGCTCTTACCCCTCAGTACAGCTCTTACCCCTCAGTACAGCTCTTCCCCCTCAGTACAGCTCTTCCCCCTCAGTACAGCTCTTCCCCCCAGTACAGCTCTTCCCCCCAGTACAGCTCTTCCCCATCAGTACAGCTCTTACCCCTCAGTACAGCTCTTACCCCTCAGTACAGCTCTTCCCCCCAGTACAGCTCTTCCCCCTCAGTACAGCCCTTACCCCTCAGTACAGCTCTTCCCCCTCAGTACAGCTCTTACCCCTCAGTACAGCTCTTCCCCCTCAGTACAGCTCTTCCCCCCAGTACAGCTCTTCCCCCTCAGTACAGCTCTTACCCCTCAGTACAGCTCTTACCCCTCAGTACAGCTCTTACCCCTCAGTACAGCTCTTCCCCCTCAGTACAGCTCTTCCCCCTCAGTACAGCTCTTCCCCCTCAGTACAGCTCTTCCCCCCAGTACAGCTCTTCCCCCCAGTACAGCTCTTCCCCCTCAGTACAGCTCTTACCCCTCAGTACAGCTCTTCCCCCTCAGTACAGCTCTTCCCCCTCAGTACAGCTCTTCCCCCTCAGTACAGCCCTTACCTCTCAGTACAGCTCTGCCCCCTCAGTACAGCTCTTCCCCCTCAGTACAGCTCTTCCCCCTCAGTACAGCTCTTCCCCCCAGTACAGCTCTTCCCCCTCAGTACAGCCCTTACCCCTCAGTACAGCTCTTCCCCCTCAGTACAGCTCTTACCCCTCAGTACAGCTCTTCCCCCTCAGTACAGCTCTTCCCCCCAGTACAGCTCTTCCCCCTCAGTACAGCTCTTACCCCTCAGTACAGCTCTTACCCCTCAGTACAGCTCTTACCCCTCAGTACAGCTCTTCCCCCTCAGTACAGCTCTTCCCCCTCAGTACAGCTCTTCCCCCTCAGTACAGCTCTTCCCCCCAGTACAGCTCTTCCCCCCAGTACAGCTCTTCCCCCTCAGTACAGCTCTTACCCCTCAGTACAGCTCTTCCCCCTCAGTACAGCTCTTCCCCCTCAGTACAGCTCTTCCCCCTCAGTACAGCCCTTACCTCTCAGTACAGCTCTGCCCCCTCAGTACAGCTCTTCCCCCTCAGTACAGCTCTTCCCCCTCAGTACAGCTCTTCCCCCTCAGTACAGCTCTTCCCCCCAGTACAGCTCTTACCCCTCAGTACAGCTTTTACCCCTCAGTACAGCTTTTACCCCTCAGTACAGCTCTGCCCCCTCAGTAAAACTCTTCCCCCCTCAGTACAGCTCTTCCCCCTCAGTACAGCTCTTCCCCCCAGTACAGCTCTTCACCCTCAGTACAGCTCTTACCCCTCAGTACAGCTCTTACCCCTCAGTACAGCTCTTCCCCCTCAGTACAGCTCTTCCCCCTCAGTACAGCTCTTCCCCCCAGTACAGCTCTCCCCCCTCAGTACAGCTCTTCCCCCCAGTACAGCTCTTCCCCCTCAGTACAGCTCTTCCCCCTCAGTACAGCTCTTCCCCCTCAGTACAGCTCTTCCCCCTCTGTACAGCCCTTACCTCTCAGTACAGCTCTTACCCCTCAGTACAGCTCTTCCCCCTCAGTACAGCTCTTCCCCCCAGTACAGCTCTTCCCCCTCAGTACAGCTCTTCCCCCCAGTACAGCTCTTCCCCCTCAGTACAGCTCTTCCCCCCAGTACAGCTCTTCCCCCTCAGTACAGCTCTTACCCCTCAGTACAGCTCTTCCCCCTCAGTACAGCTCTTCCCCCTCAGTACAGCTCTTCCCCCTCAGTACAGCCCTTACCTCTCAGTACAGCTCTGCCCCCTCAGTACAGCTCTTCCCCCTCAGTACAGCTCTTCCCCCTCAGTACAGCTCTTCCCCCTCAGTACAGCTCTTCCCCCTCAGTACAGCTCTTCCCCCTCAGTACAGCCCTTACCTCTCAGTACAGCTCTGCCCCCTCAGTACAGCTCTTCCCCCTCAGTACAGCTCTTCCCCCTCAGTACAGCTCTTCCCCCTCAGTACAGCTCTTCCCCCTCAGTACAGCTCTTCCCCCTCAGTACAGCTCTTCCCCCTCAGTACAGCTCTTCCCCCTCAGTACAGCTCTTCCCCCCAGTACAGCTCTTACCCCTCAGTACAGCTTTTACCCCTCAGTACAGCTTTTACCCCTCAGTACAGCTTTTACCCCTCAGTACAGCTCTGCCCCCTCAGTAAAACTCTTCCCCCTCAGTACAGCTCTTCCCCCTCAGTACAGCTCTTCCCCCCAGTACAGCTCTTCACCCTCAGTACAGCTCTTACCCCTCAGTACAGCTCTTACCCCTCAGTACAGCTCTTCCCCCTCAGTACAGCTCTTCCCCCTCAGTACAGCTCTTCCCCCCAGTACAGCTCTCCCCCCTCAGTACAGCTCTTCCCCCCAGTACAGCTCTTCCCCCTCAGTACAGCTCTTACCCCTCAGTACAGCTCTTCCCCCTCAGTACAGCTCTTCCCCCTCTGTACAGCCCTTACCTCTCAGTACAGCTCTTACCCCTCAGTACAGCTCTTCCCCCTCAGTACAGCTCTTCCCCCCAGTACAGCTCTTCCCCCTCAGTACAGCTCTTCCCCCCAGTACAGCTCTTCCCCCTCAGTATAGCTCTTCCCCCCAGTACAGCTCTTCCCCCTCAGTACAGCTCTTACCCCTCAGTACAGCTCTTCCCCCTCAGTACAGCTCTTCCCCCTCAGTACAGCTCTTCCCCCTCAGTACAGCCCTTACCTCTCAGTACAGCTCTGCCCCCTCAGTACAGCTCTTCCCCCCAGTACAGCTCTTCCCCCTCAGTACAGCTCTTCCCCCTCAGTACAGCTCTTCCCCCTCAGTACAGCTCTTCCCCCCAGTACAGCTCTTACCCCTCAGTACAGCTTTTACCCCTCAGTACAGCTTTTACCCCTCAGTACAGCTCTGCCCCCTCAGTAAAACTCTTCCCCCCTCAGTACAGCTTTTACCACTCAGTACAGCTCAGCCCCCTCAGTACAGCTCGGCCCCCTCAGTACAGCTCTTCCCCCAGTACAGCTCTGCCCCCTTAGTACAGCTCTTCCCCCAGTACAGCTCTGCCCCCTCAGTACAGCTCTTCCCCCCTCAGTACAGCTCGGCCCCCTCAGTACAGCTCTTCCCCTCATTGCAGCTCTGCCCCCCCCGGTACAACTCTGCCCCCTTAGAACAGCTTCCCCCCCAAAATCAGCTGTACCCCTCAATATAGCTTCCCCCCAGTACAGCTCTAGAATGGCGCCTCAATACACTTTGCATTGGGAACTATGATTGGTGCATTGCGGTCTGTTGGATGTCCATGTCAAATGTGATGATGCAAACACAACAAAGTTAATAAGAGGTATGTGTGACAGTGTGCAGATGTTTGATAGTTTCCTTATACAGTCCGGGTGGCTGCTGTTGGTGTCATATAGGGGATCTGGTAATTGGTTCTTTAACAATAAGAAAGTATTTATAGAGCCCCAGTGGAAATTAATTGGGCCCTTGCATAAGGAGCCCCAATGTTTAAACATTTTAGCATGTGTTGCTTTAAGACAGCCCATTAATTTTGAATAATTGGCCAATGCACTGCAACCCAGCCAAACACTAACCTGCGCCATTTGTACCAATGCGGTGGTGTGCTGTAGTGCTCTGCCCGCTTCTGTATTAGTGTGTTGGGGTTAAATAAATGGCACTGCAGCACATAGCGGTACACACGTTGCCATGCATTATAATTGTCATGTTGCCATAAGGCACAGATCTGAGTGAATCCTAAATCTTTATTGTACTTCTCTCTCACTTACCTATCAGTCATCATGACCAGGTGGATCCCCCAACCCTCCTCCATCCTGATCTGCTTCCTGTCATCTCTCTGCACCGGGCTCCTCTTCATCACCATCATCCTCCTCGTCACCATCACACGTGAGTCCATGCTTGCTGCCTCTCCACACAGACACATTCTATATGCTTATAGGGGGGGGGGGGGGGCAGTGTGGTTTGGCGGAAATAACTCACACAGTCAGGTTAGGGTGACCACATTTCCAAACTACCATTCAGGGATACCCCCCCCTTCCCAAAAATCAGCTTGTGCCGTTAACGAGTCACAGTCCAGTGATTGGATACAAGAGGCGGGATTTATGATTTCTCCATTCACAAGCAGGGGGCGGGATTGTGCTCCTCCAGGCATTCCCGGCCAGGACAAGTACTGTAAGTGAGCAAAGCGGTGATGTGGCGCCCTTTTTTGGGGGCATCAGATTGGCCCGGGGGGTGGCTGTGTCAGTTTCATTTCGGGACACTGTATTGTCCTGGAATGAAGGTGCCCGGGACAGACCTGCAAAATCCGGGACTGTCCCGGGCAATCCGGGACACGTGGTCACCCTAAGTCAGGTACAGTATAAAACTTGTATTGAAGAAACACAGCAACAGTTCACAAAAAACCCAGTGGGAAGACTGCCAAACGGGTTCAATCATGGTTACCAGGGGTTTTTCGCCTTCCTCTGGATCAACTGTGGGTATAGAATTAGGTATATGGGATTGTATGAATATTATTATTTTATTTTTTTATGGTTGAACTGGATGGACTTGTGTCTTTTTTCAACCTGACTAACTATGTAACTATGTAACCATGTACCAGTAACATGACAACAGCCGGAGTAACAGCTTCTGCTCAGAGGGGCAGAATGCAGCCTGGCTGTCTCATGCCCAGTCTGGAAGGTATCCAGAAGAGTTACGTCCCTATGCTTTTCAAACCTTTTCCTATCACTAGTGATGTCCCTAGCAAATGGGGTATCTTTCCCTGTACTACCCACTCGCATTAAAACAGTGCAAAACTAGGGAACCAGGGCCTCAAATGGGCTCTGCCTGACCCAAGATGGCTGCCAGAGCCACATGGGGCGACAGCACCCAACTGAATTGTTTCCCCAGCGACCCCGGTAAACCATAGAGGAACCCTGTTCCTCATGACTTCCTCTCCAGATGCAGAACCGCTACAGCTGAGCGCCATCTGCAGTGGAGAAAACAGACTGCACCTGCCTACAAGCTGCTAGAGAGGGCATTGTATTCACTGAACCATTGGGAGAGGGGAACAGCAAAGCACAATCACTGAGAAGGACACACAGCCTGTATATGTAATTAGGAAAAAATGGCTGCCACCTATGTATATTATCTGATGCTGGTTTCATCTTCAATCTGGGTGGACAGACATATTGCCAAATATGACGACTCATGCTGCGTACACACAGTCAGAATTTCCGATAAGAAAAGTTTGATGTGAGCTTTTCGTCAGAAATTCCGACCGTGTGTAGGCCAACGGACTTTTGCTGTCGGAATTTCCGCCAACAAAAGATTGAGAGCAGGTTCTCTATTTTTCCGACGGAAAAAGTTCATATCGGAAATTCCATTCGTCTGTATCCAATTCTGACGCGCAAAAAAAACACACGCATGCTCGGAAACAATTAGACGCATGGTCGGAAGCATGGAACTTAATTTTCTCGGCTCGCCATAGTGCTGTACGTCACCGCGTTCTTGACGGTCGAAAGTTCAGAGAACTTTTGTGTGACCGTGTGTATGCAAGCCAAGCTTGAGAGGAATTCCGTGGAAAAACCGTCCAAGGTTTTTCTGATGAAAATTCCGACCATGTGTACGCGGCATTACAGACAGAAAGATGGGTAGATAGGCAGATTAACAGGAGTTTGTGTTGTCGTAGTTTGGACATTGAGCTGGACGTATGTGAATAGGGTGAGTCGATGACCTGGTTATCTGTGTCACATGTGTGGTGACATTGATGGGAAGCTTCATCATCCAAGGATCTCCTCCGACCTATAGACCTGCAGTATGGAAGAGGAACGTTTTCGTTGCCCTGAAATTTCAGCAAAAATGGAAAGAGGTTCGGCAAAAATCGGTATTTTGATGAAAATCATTGGACCCGAGGGGGTAGGTGAAAGTATGGTGGTTGTTGGTGTTTTGTAACAGTGAAATTGACTTTAAAGAGGACCTTAATTCAAAAAGTAAGGATCTGATACCCTAAAGAGAACATCTAGAAATGGTAATTGTAACGGGAGGGCCCGGGGAACCCAGAAACCCTTAAGCCCCGTACACACGATCGGACTTTTGCCCAACAAACTTCGTTTTAAGCAAGTTGGACCAACAATCCGACCGTGTGTACGCTCCATCGGACAAACTTTTTTCGTTTGGTTTTGTTTTCATCGGACAAAAGTTGGGTCTGCAAACGAACAAACTTTTGCCCAACAAAAGTCCGATGGAGCAAAGTCCGACCGTGTGTACAGATAACCATCGGACTTTAGTCCGATGGACAAAACAACTAATGTTAAAATCATCCAACAATAGCAGAAGTTGACCAGAGGGTGGCAGTAAAGAGCAGAAAAGAGCAGAAAAAACAGGCAATGTTGTAAGAAGTTTTAAGAAAGTTTGCAGAAAAGTCAGAGCGTGTGTATGCTATGGGTGTTCCCAACCAACTCCGTTCGGACAAAAATCCACGGAAAAGTCCGATGGAAGTCCGACCGTGTGTACGAGGCTTTAGAAAGTATGGGATACCCTTGTTTCAGATCCCCATGCACCTCTTATGTCTATATCACCCTGTGTCCATTAGGGGCATAGGGTGCTGGAGAAAATATATCTTGGACTACTTAAAATGGGACAGTAATATTCATTAACAATATCTCTCAAGAAATATGAAGATGTTATTTGGGCATTCCAGGAAGTTCAATGGAACAGGCTGACCGTCTATTGCTTAACGATGCTAATGTCATCACCCCCAGACACCTGTCTGTTGTCTGTTGTAATGTTAATGAATCAAGACTAACTTCTAAGGATCCTTTCATGGGGGCTTGGGCTAATTAACCCTGTATTGTATGAAAGGATTCCTGTGATAATGTGTATTGAAGTTCAGGAGACAGCCAGGCTAGGAAACTCTGAGACAGCCAGGGTGTTAAAAGGTAATTAGGTAATTAGCATGTTAATTATTTCTGATCACAGGTGTATTTCCAGAGTAATATGATGCACCTCCTTTTTTAACTGTGTATAAAACTTGTGTTTTTTTGAATAAAGATTGTCAGTCCTGCTTAAACCTCAAGACAGAGCTTTGTCTCGTTATTGAGGGAGAATTTTTCGTATGGGTCTTGTTCGCCTGACTGGAGTGTCGGTAGCTGCCTTGGTGTTCGGGAATGGAATATCCTAAACGGCTTTAACCCCTCTCATACTTGGGGTGCCGTTACAGTAATAGTGCCTAAGTCCCCTGAGAAATGTATCTTCGGTCTTAACCACTTCCCTACCCGCCCATAGTCAAATGACGTCCACAGATGGGATCTCCAATCCTGGGTGGACGTCATATGACATCCTGGGCTTTGTGGGGGGATATCTGAATGATGGGTGCAGCTAGAGGCATCATTCAGATATCCTTCTATTCTGAGCACAATAAGAATGATCATAGTGGCAGTTCCGCCGCTTGATCATTCTTATTGGCGGCGGGAGGGGACATCCCTCCCCTCCCGCCGCCAATCCGGTGCTTCTCCGGGCTCTCCCGTGCCATCGGGGGCCCGGAGAATGAATCGTCCAGCGCCGGATAGAAAGCATAGAGATGACTGGTGACCAGATGGTCACCAGTCATCTCTATGACCGTCGGAAGCCCGGGCGCGATGTGATGACGTCAAACCCGGGTTCTCAAAAGTAAACAAAGCCGCCATTGCGGCTAGTAAGCATGAGATCGGGGAATTTTTTTTTCACAATCTCATGCAGTCCAGCCCGGAGGAGAGGTGTGGGGTCTTATTGACCCCGCATCTCTCCATAAAGAGGACCTGTCACACACCATTCCTATTACAAGTTTTTTTTACATTCCTTGTAATAGGAATAATAATGTAAAAAAAAAACGTAAAAAAAGTGTAAAAATTAAAAAAATGAAAATGAAGTAAAAAAAGAAAAAATGTAAAACGCCCCTGTCCCCTGTAGCTCGCGATCAGAAGCGAACGCACATGTAAGTCCCGCCCACATATGTAAACGCCGTTCAAACCACATATGTGAGGTATCTCCGCGTGCGTTAGAGCATGTGCAATAATTCTAGCACTAGACCTCCTCTGTAACTCTAACCTGGTAACCTGTAAAAATTTTCAAAGCGTCGCCTATGGAGATTTTTAAGTACTGAAGTTTGGCGCCATTCCATGAGTGTGCGTAATTTTAAAGCGTGACATGTTAGGTATTTATTTACTCGGCGTAACATTATCTTATCATATTTTACCAAAAAATTGGGCTAACTTTACTGTTTTGTTATTTTTTAATTCATGAAACCATTTTTTTTCCCAAAAAAAGCGTTTGAAAAATGATTGCGCAAATACCGTGCAAGAAAAAAGGTTGCAATGACCGTCATTTTTTTTGCTAGGGTGCCTGCTAAAAAAATATATATATAATGTTTGGGGGGTTCTGAGTAATTTTCTAGCAAAAGAATGATGATTTGTACATGTAGGAGAGAAGTGCCAGAATAGGCCCGGTATTGAGGTGGTATAAAAAGCCCGGGGTTGAAGTGGTTAAATTCCTTCCGAAAAATATCAGTGCACTTCCTTTGCCTAGGCACTCCTCTTCTATACACCTCATAGCAGTGTATCTGCAGTGAGAGATCATCCAAGGTAACAATGCCATCGTTTGCTAGTCTCACCAGATTTGGAGGGAGATGCGGTGTCACTATTGTGCTGTTCACTGTTCTCCTTGCTAGAAAATAAGTTGTACCTGAGGATCTACAGTGCAAGAATCTCTCTGCTCCTGCTTCACTCATTATGTGGATCTGTGCTTCCTCGACCACTATCATTACCCCATCAGTCATCAGATTATCTGTGATCTATGGGGGGGCAGCTCTGCCATGAGGAAGCAAAGCCCTGCTCCTCTACCAAAATGGTTGTCTCCACACAGAACAAGACATGGTAAGTCAGTAATGGTGTCACGGTCAGGGGTCAGGCTTGGAGACCAGTAGCTGCAGCAGTGGAGAGGCTCCCACCTCTCCTCAGTCACATCATTGAGCCATGAGTTATTTCCTAAGTGGTGTTCCCCGCTTAGATATTTGTAACGTTAGCATTCTGCTCAATACAAGTTTCAAGTGTTATGGCAACCAGACTCTTTGTGTTCACTGTCACCACACCACGCTGCACTTCCGCACCAATAGACAGGGGTGACTAATGTGAAATATTGACTTTGTCTCCGGCAGGTCAGGGAGTGGATCAGACAGAGCACATCATGGAGGTGAAGCTGAGGAATCTGAGTGTAGGGGTGCAATCCAGAGTGAAGGGACTCTCCCAGCATGGTAAGATGGACCTCCATGTGGTGATGGGAGTGACACTAGGCAATAGGAGGTCAGCTCTACTCACCAACTATATGTTCTCTTCCACCAGATTCCTTGATGATGGAAAAACTGAAGGCCATGGAAACCTTTGTGAAGGACCTTAGAAGTGAGTTGGTGTTGGGGGTTGTTGTAAAGTGGAGTTATGTACAGAGTGGGGAGCTTTGATCCCTCAAAGCACTCAGGATAAATCTTATGCCTCGTACACACGACCGGTTTTCCCGGGATGAAAAACGGGATTCTTCTCAAGCCTGCCTTGCATACACACTGTCACACAAAAGACCGCTGAACTTTTGAATGCCAAGAACGCGGTGACGTCAAAGACTACGACGAGCCGACAAAATGACGTTCTATGCTTCCGTGCATGCGTCGAATTGTTTACGAGCATGCACGTTTTTTTCGTCTCGGAAAAGCATACACACCAGCGGTTTTCGCGACGGGAAAAAGACCGCCGGGAATCACGACGGGAAAAAAGAGAACTGGTTCTAATTTTTTTTTGCGGGCAGTTTTCTGGTCGGGAAAACTGGTATGGAGCATACACACGGGCGGTTTTCCCGACAAAAAGCAAACATGGAAAACCGGTCGTGTGAACGAGGCATTAGGTGCGATGTGTGTGGCTCACAGGGATGTATGAAACCGAGAAAAATGTATTTATAACCCAAAATTGGTGTTTCTTTTTCTGCAGAATCTGATGTGATGAGTAAAGTGGCGGAAATTGAGTCTTCCATGAAACGTATTTTATCTGATGAAATAGCAGGTAATTACAGATTCTAATAATAAATGGGGGACCTATCAGGGCCGATCCTAGGGTCACAGACGCCTGGGTGCAGAAATATTTCTGGCGCCCCCACATGGGCGTGGTCACCATCTTACCAACTCCTCCCCTTTACAAATGTTTCTAGGGCAACGACTCAAACACAGAGATGCTCCCCTAAGAAGTCTTCGTTACCCTAGGATCCTCCCATGATCTTTTAACAATTAAGAAAATACTGGAAGAGAGTACACTAATGAGACCTGGAGGGTAGTCTCTCTGATGAACACAGAGAGGGCTTCTGTTAGAGACATAGTGTCTGTGCCCCAAGAAATACTACAGGAGATGCTCAGAGACTGTAGACATGATACAAGAGACGGTCAGAGACTGCAATCATAGTACTGGAGATGGTCAGAGAGTGCAGACATATTACAGGAGACAGTCAGAGAGTGCAGACATATTACAGGAGATGGTCAGAGACTGCAGACATACTACAGGAGACGGTCAGAGACTGGAGATATAATACAGGAGACGGTCAGAGACTGCAGATATGATACAGAAGATGGTCAGAGACTGAAGACATGATACAAGAGACGGTCAGAGACTGCAATCATAGTACAGGAGATGGTCAGAGAGTGCAGACATATTACAGGATACGGTCAGAGAGTGCAGACATATTACAGGAGATGGTCAGAGACTGCAGACATACTACAGGAGATGGTCAGAGACTGGAGATATAATACAGGAGACGGTCAGAGACTGCAGTTCCTATGGACACTAGTAGATAATGGCCGATCGGCCCTCTCACCTGACCCAGCGATACAGCAACAACGTTTCCTCTGATCAGGAGTCAGCTCACTCTGAATTGCCCATGGCGACTCCACTGGGTAGAGCCCAGGTCTGTATTCTGGCAATGACTCCATCCTTTTTTCCACCAGGGATGGCGCCAGGCTGTGTGGCTTTTACTCTGGTGGCGCAGGGCAGCGGGGTTCTCTCTCTGATGGTGTTCTCTCAGCATTGTCCACTCCCTCTGGAGTCCTGGGTGCACTTCCCTGAAAGCTTTCCTGGGCTCCTGGCTCTCTCTCTCTCCCATTCAGCTGGGCATGCTGTGTGGGCTGCAGTTTCTTTGTTATAGTGGGGCTGCCAGTCCTTGAACTACATGTCCCGCAATCCTCTTCTCTGCTCCTTTTTCTATTCTATTTCTTCCCTGGCCGATATGAAGGTGGGGGGAAGAAACATAGTGGGCGGCTGTGCTGGCAAGCGCCGCTCACTAGTACAGCATTGCGTGCGAGGAGGAGAGGGAGGGGGGAAAGAAGAGCCCGCAGCTGCAGTGGCGTCACTAGGGTTGGTGTCACCCGGTGTGGTAAAACATGGTGTCACCCCCCTTCCACCACCTATAGTCGCCCCTCAGTACAGACCCCCTCCACTAAGTATAGACCCCCTCCGTCAGTGCAGACTCCCCACTAAGTATAAACCCCTCCCTCAGTACAGACCCCCCAGGACAAACCACCCCCTCCATTAGTACAGACCCCCCAGGACAAACCAATCCCTCTCCATTAGTACAGACTCCCCAGGACAAACCCCCCATTAGCACAGACCCCCAGGACAAACCCTCCCATTAGTAAAGACTCCCCCCCAAGACAAACCCCCCCTCCATTAGTACAGACTCCTCCAGGACAACCCCCCATAGTACAGACCCCCTTCAGGACAACCCCCCCATAGTACAGACTCCCCCCAGGACAAACCCCCCCATTAGTACAGACTCCCCCCAGGAGAAACCCACCCCTCCATTAGTACAGACTGCCCCAGGACAAACCACCCCCCAACTTTAGTACAACAGATCCCTCCAGGAAAACCCCCCCATTAGTACAGACTCTCCCCAGGACAAACCGCGCCTCCATTAGTACAGACCCCTCCAGGACAACCCCCCCATTAGTACAGACTCCCCCAGGACAACCCCCCCTCCATTAATACAGACCCCCCAGGACAACCCCCCCTTAGCCCAGACCCCTCCAGGACAACCCCCCATTAGTAAAGACTCCCCCCAGGACAAACCCCCCCTCCATTAGTACAGACCCCTCCAGGACAACCCCCCCATTAGTACAGACTCCCCCCATTAGTACAGACTCCCCCCAGGACAAACCCCCTCTCCATTAGTACAGACCCCCCAGGACAACCCCCCCATTAGTACAGACTCCCCCCAGGACAAACCCAGCCTCCATTAGTACAGACCCCCCCAGGACAAACCCCCCTCTACATTAGTGCAGACCCCCAGGACAACCCCCCCATTAGTACAGAGTCCCCCCAAGACAAACCCCGCCTCCATTAGTACAGACTCCCCCCAGGACAAACCCCCCTCCATTAATACAGACCCCCCAGGAAGAACCCCCCATAAGTCCAGACCCCTCCAAGACAAACCCCCCCAGGACAAACCCCCCATTAGTACAGACTCCCCCCAGGACAAACCCCCCCTCCGGCCCCCTCTATTAGTCCCCCCCATTACATACATAAAAACACCCGGCGGCAGCTGAAGAGGAGAGGACAATGTGCAGCCGCGTCGCCCGGGTGGAGCACAGATCGCAGCAGCAGCAGGCAGGAGCTAAGACACAGAGAGGAGGAGAAGGCACGGACCGCCCCCTCAGCGACGGCATTGCGCGGCTTGTCTCTCTCCACACAGAGACAGCCGCTCTGATCTCTGCTTCACTCTCCTCCTCTGACAGGAGGAAGGAGGAGGGAGGAGGGAGGGGGGGACGCCGGCCTTAGGTTTGAAAAACACATCGGCGGCGGCGACTGGCACGGACAAGGAGAGGAGGTGGAGAATAGAGGGGAGCACTCTGGCGCTTCAGCGCCCCCACCTCTGTGGCGCCTGGGTGAACTGCACCCCCTGCACCATATCTAGGATCGGCCCTGGGACCTATAATGAGCTCAGTAGAAGACCCTATTAAAGCCTCCAGCTGTCCCGATACCAACAGATCCTGATTACTGGACCTACATCGATGGGGAACAGGACAATGTGGGGAAGATTTTAGGGAACTCTTGGATCTTTCAGTAATGCTCTAATGCTCCAATTTTAGGGCACACAAACGCAAAAAATTATCAGATTTTTAAAAAAGTGTGTAGCGGGGCTTTAAAATCTAAGGGAATGTTTGAGTGGTAGTTGTACTCAAACACACTATTTGATAGGGTTCTGTAAACCGTTCTTTTACTGCAGGTGGGATGCTGGTGTGTAGTTCCCTGTGGCCTGTTGGTGGCGCTGCCATGGGAGGCCAGGGTTGAACCGCTGGTACAGGTCTGTGCCTTGGATGTCCCCTCTCGGCGGTGGTATGGTGGGCGTGTTGGCCTGCTGTGCATCCTGGGAGGGGATATAAAAGGGGCAGACCCTGTCTGTCAGGTGTGAGTTCCCGGGAGTCTGACCCCGGGAGCGTGTGATTCTATTCGTGGCCACCCCAGGCACCTTTAGCCCTGGGGTGGAGTTCCTGGCCCGGTACACTGGCGGATCAGTCCCAGGCACCTTTAGCCCTGGGGCTGCAACTGAAGGCCTTGGGTCCAGCACCTTCGGCTGGAGCCCACGGAGGGAGGAGGAATCCCAGGGTGCTGCCTTGCGAGGAGACCCGTATCTAGATGAGGAGGCCGGGGGAGGACCGTTCCGAGGGACTGGTGAGAGATCACAGTGAAGGAAGGGGCCCGGTAACTCTCTGGAGGGATGTCATCTTCCCGTTAGAGGCCTAAAACCAGAACCAACGTTCACCAGGTCTGTGGCAGAGACTGTGTGTGTAATCTGATTCGAGCATCATTCCGGCTGCTAGGATTCACTCTAATGGGAGACTAATGGGAGGTGAGGCTACCTGAAGATATGGGTAGTGAATAAATATTCGTTTGTGCCTGGACCTACTCCAACACCTCTTGCTGTCCTGATCTTCCTCCAACCTTTCCTGTTCAATGATTATGCATAAGAGAGAAATAAACTCTACGTTGGAGTTGCAATTGGTGTGGACCTTGTAGTTATTGGGGAATGGAGACTTGTCTTTATTGCAGTGCTAAAAGAGGAGCCATTCTCTGGGGAACCTGACCATAGAGACCCAGGTACATTACACCGCTCAACCTCTTCACACAGGAGGGTACGGGCATGTGGCATGGTAGCATGTGGCATGGTGTGCCCCTTTTCCTACAAGTGAGCCAAAGGGAAGGGAAAAGGGGTTCTGTGTGCTACAAATATATAAAAGTTGAGGCTGCACCAATAGATACCCAACATGTCAAACCTTAAATTTACATGTGCCCCTAAAATGGCGACAAACTTCAGTACCCTCTTTCTTCCATAGGGGGCACCTTAAAGGATCATCAGCTTAGCGTTACAGAGGGGGGCTGGTCCTAGAATTATCTCTTTCACTCCGGCGTACGCGTCAATATGTAACATGTGTATCGCAATCAATGTTTTCATGAGTAGGCGCCCCACCGCTTGCGTTTATGGTCATACATGCGTATATGTGGGGATGGGGGATTTATTATGCTTGGGTGTAACTTTGATTTATTACAATTTAAACACATTTTTTTCACATAACTTTTTTGTTTCATCAGATAGGGGGCAAAAAGTCCCCTATGTGAGAATTTTGTGGCGACAGGTTCTCTTTAATGAGACATCAGGGGTCTAAAGGACCACAATTTAAACAAATAGCATGGGGAGCTGGACACTGCCCTGGGGGATATGCACCAATGCAAAAAAAAAACCTGACTGGCAGCTCCTGTGGATTACATCAAGGTATAAATAAAGGGCAGGGTCTCCAGGTGATGACATTGGCCAAATATGGACATGACCATATTTGGTCAGAGATGTCATACTAATCCCATACTTTCAATTTTTCTGATCTTTGCATGGGGTTCCCCCTTAAAATCCATACCAGGCCTAAGGGGTCTGGAATGGCATTTGGGGGAACCATTTTGTTTACATGACTAGGGATTCCTGATCTGTAAATCAATGTTACTAAGGACACAAAAGGTGCCATGAACCATTGATAACAAGGAAGTTGTCATGTGTAGTAG